>VZQC01004208.1:6152526-6330157 GCA_009823505.1 Rhizomys pruinosus
CAAAAAAAAAAAAAAAAAAAAAAAAAAAAAAAAAAAAAAAAAAAAAAAAAAAAAAAAAAAAAAAAAAAAAAAAGATAACTGTTGGTATGTGAGGACAGGTGGACTGACTTAACATTTCCTCATTCCTGTCCCAAGACTGTATCTAAAGATAACCTTTGGTATGTGGGGGCAGGTGGGCTGACCTAACCATGAGCTGTAACTCTGCTATTATCCAATAAGGCTAGAAGTTATCCAAACCCCACTAAACTTCCCCTAGACCCTGTATAAAAGGCCTGTGAGCCAAGTTATTGGGGTCGGAGCCTTTTCCCTCCCACCCCAGCATGCTGGTTTACTTTTTTCCCCGAAATAGTCTTGATTTTCCATCCTAAAAAAAAAATATTAAAAAAAAAGTATTCCTGTAACTAAATGAAAATGAGAATACAACCCAACAAAACCTCCAGGACACCTTAAAAACAGCACTAAGAGGGAAGTTTATAGCTCTTAGTGTCTACATTAAAAAAGCCAGAAAGAGCAGATGTAAATGATTTAACTGTACAACTGAAGACTCTGGAAAGGCAAGAACAAACCAACCCCAAACCTAGTAGACAAGAAGAAATAACAAAAACCAGAAGAGAAATTAATGAAGTAGATTCATTGATTTTTCCGTATTGTTTTCTAAGAGCTGGTTCTTTGAAAATTTAAACAAGCTAAACAGACCCTTAGCCCAGTTAACCAAAAGAAAGAAAGGGCAAATCCAAATTAACAAAATGAGAGATGAAAGAGGAACCATCATAATAGAACCCCCCCTCCAAAAAAAAAAAAAATCCAGAACATTGAAAAGGAATACTTTAAAAACCTATACTCCATTAAATTTGAAAATCTAGGATGAATTGCTAAACTCATGGACACCACCAAAGTTAAACCAAGAAGAGATCACCAGCTTAAACATATCCATAACAAATAAGGAGATTGAAGCAGTAATATGAAATCTCCCAACTAAAAAAAGCCCAGGTGCAGCTGGCATGGTGGCACATGCCTTTAATCCCAGCACTCAGGAGGCAGAGGCAGGCAGATCTCTGTGAGTTCAAAGCCAGCCTGATCCACATGGTGAGTTCCAGGCCAGCTTGGGCTAAAGGGAGAGCCTGGAAAAATACCAGAGGAAAAATTAAAAAAAGGCCAGGATGAATTCTACCAGACATTCAAAGATCTACAACCAATACTGATTAAATTATTAAAAAAGACAGAAACAGAGAGAGAACTTGCAAAGTCCTTCTATGAAGCCAGTATCACTCTAATACCAAAAGCGGGCAAAAATACAACAACAACAACAAATCTATAGGCCCATATCTTTTTTTTTTCCAGTCTTTTTGAGACAGGGTCTCCCTTTAGTCCCAGCTGGCCTGGAGCTCACTCTGTATACCAGGCTGGCCTTGAAATCACAGAGATCTGCTTGCCTCTGCCTCCCAAGTGCTGGGATTAAAGATGTGCACCACCACGCCCAGATAAGGGCCCATATCTTTAATGGACATAGATGCAAAGATTCTCAACAAAATACTTCCAAACCACATAGAAACACATCAAAAAGATCATCCGTCATATTCAAGTCTGCTTTATTCTACAGATCTGGGAATGGTTCAATATATGTAAATCAATAAATGTAATAAATCATATTAATGGCTTAAAGACAAAAATCACATGGTCATCTCAATAGATGCAAAAAAGAGCATCTACAAAATTCAACATGGATTCATGTTAAAAGTCCTAGAGGTAATTGGATGGAAGAGAACATACCTCAACATAATTAAAGCTATATATGACAAACCATAGCTAATGTCCTTCTGAATGGAGAAAAACTGGAAGCATTGCCATTAAAATCGGGAACCAGACAGGGCTGTCCACTATCTCTACTGCTTTTCAATATAGTTCTGGAAAGTTTTGCAATAGCAATAAGACAAGAGAAGGACATTAAAGGAGTACTAATTGGGACAAAAGAGATCAAATTATCTTTATTTGTGGATGATATATTATACATAAGAGATTCCAAAAAATCCACCAGAAAACTGTTAAAAATGATTAATAATTTCAGTAAAGTGGCAGTTTGCAAAATGAAACTAACAAAAACCAGTAGCCTTTCTATATACTAATAACAACCACCAGAAAAAGCATTCAAGGAAACCCTCCCAGCCACAATAAACTCAAAAAATATTTAGGAATAACCCTAACCAAAGACATTTAAGATCTCTACAATGAAAATTTCAAATCTTTAAAGAAAGGGATAGAGGAAGACACTAGGAGATGGGAAGACCCACCATGCTCATGGATTGGTAGAGTCAATATTGTGAAAAAGATCTTCTTTTTTTGTCTTTTTGAGACAGGGTCTCCCTGTAGCCCCAGCTGTCCTGGAACTTGCTCTGTAGACCAGGCTGGCCTTGAACTCACAAAGATCTGCCTGCCTCTGCCTCCCAAGTGCTAGGATTAAAGGCATGTGCTACCACGCCTTGCAGAAAAAGATTATCTTAACAAAAGCAACCTGGGGCTGGAGAGATGGCTCAAGGTTTAAGAGCACCGACTGTTCTTGCAGAGGACCTGGGTTTGATTCTCGGCACCCACATGGCAGCTAAGAACCATCTTTAAGCCAACCATGGTGGCACATGCTTTTAATCCTAGCACGTGGAAGGCAGGGGCAGGTGGATCTGTGAGTTCAAGACCACCTGGTCTACAGAGTGAGTTCCAGGCCAGCTGGGGCTATAGGGAGACCCTGTCTCAAAAAACAAAACAAAACAAAACAAAAAACCAAAAAAGCAATCTATATATTCAATGCAACGCCAATCAAAATACAATATTCTTCATGGAACTAGAAAAAAAAATCATCCTATAATTCGTATGGAATCACAAAAGACCCTAGATAGCTAAGGCAATCTTGGGCAAAAAGAACAATGCTGGGAGGATCACCATACCAGATCTCAGATTATGTTATAGAGCTATAGTCATAAAAAGAGCATGCTACTGGCACAGAAATAAACACAGAGAAAAATGGAACACAATAGAAGACCCAAACATGAGTACATGCAATTTCAGTCACCTGATATTTGGCAAAAGTGCCAAGGACTCACCATGGAAGAAAAACAGGATCTTCAATAAATTGTGCTGGCAAAACTGTATCTCTACTAGTAGAAAAATGAAATTGGATCCTCATCTTTCACCCTGCACAAAAGTCAACTCCTAATGGATCAAGACTTCAGTATAAAACCTGAAACTCTGAAACTGCTAAAAGAAAGCATAGGCCAGCCGGGCGTGGTGGCCACGCCTTTAATCCTAGCACTTGGGAGGCAGAGGCAGGCAGATCTTTGTGAGTTCAAGGCCAGCTTGGTCTACAGAGTGAGTTCCAGGACAGCTGGGGCTACAGGGAGACCCTGTCTCGAAAAGACCAAAAAATAAAAAAAAAAGAAAACATAGGCAGTACCCTCCATGATAATTGTTGTAAGAAAGAACTTTCTATTATTTTTCTTTTTTTATTTGTTTATTTTTAAGGGATTCTACAATATAATAAAACAGTTGTTTGCAGATAACATTGATGTTACTTGGTTTGCCATACAATTAGGTAATTGGTGCATTTTGCAAGTATCTATGTCCAATTTTTGAACAACCCAAGGTTCCCATAGTCCAGTTGAAGCTTGTATGCACAGGCATGTTGATCAATTAGGAGTCCAGACTGTATTCCTATAGTCTCATGATTCACCCCTATCTCTCCGCAGCCCTTACATTCTACCACGCC
Source organism: Rhizomys pruinosus (assembly GCA_009823505.1). NCBI lineage: Eukaryota > Metazoa > Chordata > Mammalia > Rodentia > Spalacidae > Rhizomys > Rhizomys pruinosus. The sequence goes on from VZQC01004208.1 coordinate 6,156,281, forward strand.
TCCTCTTCTGCAATTTGTTCCCTGGGCTTTGGGAAAGGGGCACAAGTGGGTGAGAAGAAAACAGTCTACTTTCTTTGGAGTTGTCATTTTGGACTCTAGTCTGTTCAGGTTGTTTCCCTTCATGGGTTGACAGCTTTTCAGTGATACCTTTTTAGTCATACTAACAAAGCACAAGGAATTGGATGTACAGGCATTTAAGCAGTACTAATTATTATGTCAAGCTAAGCTGTGAGCATAGACACAGATGCTTGGGTGGTATGCTAATCTGCAAACTGTGGTTTCTCTATAAAGGGTGACAAGTTCTTATTATGGCTTATGACATCTCCTATCCATAATATAAAAGAACTCAAGAAAAAAAGAGAAGAAACTAAATGACACAATAATAAGATGGGCTACAGACCTGAGCAGTGTATTCTCAGACGAAGTAATAAAAATGTCTATCAAAATGCTCTACGTCCTTAAAACTAGAGAACTGCAGATAAAAACCACTTTAGGGTTCCATCATACCCCAGTCAGCCTGGCTAAGATAAAGGAACAAAAGACACCAATGCTGGAGAGGACGTGGAGAAAGGGGAATTGTCTTGATTGATGATTGATGTGGGACAGCCCAAGCCACGGTGGAAAGCACCATCCTTGGGCAGTTGGGTCTGGGCTGTGTCAGTAAGCAAGTGGAGCCATGAAAGAGCTAAGCAGCCTTCCTCCATGGCTTCAGCTTCAGCTCCTGCTAGAACTCCTGCCCTGACTTCCCTGACAGACTGTGACTGGAAGTAAACACTTTCCTTCCCTAAATTGTTTTTGCCATGGTATTTATCACAGCAACATAAAGGAAACTAGAAAACTTAGTTAAACAGAATAGACCATACTGTGGCAACTGAGCCCTATGGTCAGAGCTGCCAGCAGTGTCTGGGCATGAAGAGGAAGGGGGTGGACTCTAGGACAGCCAGGCATTCAATGCTGAATTGTCTGTAAGAACAAGAGGACCTCAGCTGCCAGGGTTCCTGCCTCCCACCTGTTGGTGGATGTGGTGAAAATTTATGAGCTGAGAACAGACTTCTGTTTAGTTCTCAGAGAATGATGACTTGATGACAGAGTCATATCCAGGACCTGACTCAACTGAGACTGTTTGGGAGAGTTTATCAAACTCACATGGGTATTTTTATGCCACTGAATTAAGATAGGTAGCCCTGGTGCTAAAAGGGTCTGGGAGCTGTTTCTGCCTAGGTTGGAAAGGACTGGAGATGGAACTTGTACGAACTTACTTCAAATGTGACTTGGTCAGTTGGCTTCCTGATCCGTCCCTCTCTCTTCCTTCCTTGATCTCTCTCTCTCTCTCTCTCTCTCTCTCTCTCTCTCTCTCTCTCTCTCTCTCTCTCCTTCCTTTCTTCTTCCCTCCCACCCTTCATTTATTCCCTCTAGTGTGTTTATGCTGTATACATATGTGTGCATGCAGGGGTGTGCTCACCCATGTGTGGTCATGTAGAGACTACAGGTCAATATCCAGTCTGTTTCTCAATCACTCTCCACCTTATTTTTTCAGACAGGGCCTCTCACTGCACCTCACTGGTTCTCCTAGACTGGCTGAACAGCATCTCCCTGGAATCCTTCTGTCCCCACCTCCCTAGTTCTGGGATTACAGGTATATTCCACCACAGTTGGCATTTAAGGGTGTTATGACTTCAGACCCAGGTTCTTGTGCTTGCACAGCAAGCATTTCACTAGTTATCTTTCCAGCCTCCTCTTGCTTTCTTAGAGTTGAGATGGTACCTGTGAGAAAGGCAGAGATGTATCAGGGAAATCTTCACGTCGGTATATGGAGACTCTGGTTATAATTACATTTGGTCCGGTTCAGTCAATAATTTGATGACCCCGAATCAATTCTTGGCTATTTTACTTGGTAAAAATATGATTAGGAAAGTTACAAATAACAGATAACAGATACTCATAGACAGTGATAAATATTGCTTGCAATTCACAAGTTATCTTTCTTGGCCCATGAGATCAAGGCCAGTCTGGTTCCAGGCAAGCTGGGGCTACAAGGAGACCCTGTCTCAAAATAAGATAAGTAAGGCTGGAGAGATGGCTCAGTGGTTAAGAGCACTGGCTGCTCTTGCAGAGGACGCAGGTTCAGTTCCCAGCATCCGCATGGCACCTAACAACCATTCGTAACTCCAGTTCCAGGGAATCCGATGCCCTCTTCTGGACTCTGTGGACACTGCATGACATGGATGCACTTACATGCATGCAGGCATAACACTCATATACATATAATAAAAATGAATTTAAATAAAAAAGGAAACAAAGTGGAAGGGGAGGACTATTACCCGAGGCTGTCCTATGACCTCCACACACAGGCCTGGGCAGGCATGTGCCCTTGTACACACACAAATAAATATTAAAAATGAAATATGCATCAAGACAGAACAATGTGATTTTCCAGCATTTGTCTCTCACAGTATGTGCTCCTCCAACCAGTCTCCCTGGCCATTAGTTTTGCATATACTCTAGATCCAGTCTTTCTCTTATTGTCACTTAGGGACTAAAGACATGAAATTTTACATTTCATTATGGAGTGATCCTATAAAGGTTGCACTTCCTTTCTTCACATTATCTATGTAGAAAAATATGCACAGATGTTCATAAATGGGATGAACAAGTATGAACACTGAAAATTGGAAAAATAAAAACAAATGTAAGTCACACCAATATAAGGACATGTAAATCATACACTTCAGCCTACATATCTGCAATTTAACCTATCCTAACCACAAGTCATGAATTCTATCCAGGGGGGCCAGGAAGGGTCCTCAGAGGACTCAGGCTTGGTCCCCAGAACCCACACATCAGGCAGCTCATGACCACCTATAATTCCAACTTCAAGAGATCTGGTGGCCTCTCTGACCTCTGCAGATGCTTGCACTCACGGGCACAAACCCCTACACATTCGACACACAAATGCACATAATTAAAAATAAAATTTTAAAAACAAGAATGTTACTGATCTATGGCAGGAAGCTCCTCGGACTTGAGGCCTTTCAACCTTCTGGTGGCAGAAATATAATTTATTGAACATGTACTATGCCCAGGGCAGTGTGCAAGGGAATAGGAACATATCTTCCTATTAAATTTTGACATTCAATCCATAGGGTAACATGAGCCATTTTTCTTTATTTTATGGATTATACAAATGAAGCTCTGAGAATAATAGCACGTATCCAGGGCCCTGTGATGAGAAATGAGGCTCAGACTTGAAATCAGGCCAGCTGTCATAAAAGGTAGTGTCCTCATACTTGTAAACTCCATGATGGTCTGACTGTCTGTGGCAACACTCGAAGTTTACAGGAAGAAGGTTTCATTTGTAAACCGGAAGCTCAGGAGGGCTGATTCTAATGACCTCAGTATTCCCTGACCCTCAGTAATACACACAAGCCTCTCCTTGGGAACCAGCCATCCCCCTTCCAATACTCTCAGGAAAAACATGGGCAAACTACACATGATCTTTGCCAGGGACACAGTAGGTTTAGTCCCAAAACATAAAAGCTGAACTCCACTATCCACATGACTGACCTCTCATCTCTCTCTATGATCCCACTTGGAGGCAGTCTGAGTATTCAGTTTAAAACATGGCCTAGCAGTTAAGAGTGCCGACTGCTCTTGCAGAGGACCTGGGTTTGATCCCCAGCACCCACATGGCGTCTGAGAACCGTCTGTAACTCCAATTCCAGGAGCACTCCAGTTCCAGGGGAATCCGACACCCTCTTCTGACTTCCGCAGCATTGCACGACATGGGTGCACAAACCTACATGCAGACAGTACATTCATACACATACAAAAATAAATTAAAAATTAAAAAAAAAAGAACTTTAAAACAAATTAAGGCGACAACATAAATGTGGACATATTTCAGTCAGAGCTTATAAAAACTCAGAGTTAATGAACAACAAATTCCACTGTAATCTGACAGAGGGTGACTTCTTGACTCTACAGTGTCTACATCCTCCAGGCTGGAACTGCCTCTGTGTGTGTTTCTGTCTCCAAAGTTGCCTGAGTATTTGTGCTAGGAAGGTCAGCTTCTGAACTTGAACCAGAAAGCTCTGCCCACTGCTAGGCTCCACTAACAGTGGAAATATTGGGCCTCGTCTTTTTGTTGTTGTTAATAAGCTTTTATACATAACAAAGTTTATCGTCTTAAATATGTAGTTTTAAGGACATTCATACTGTTTGAACAGCCAAACTCCAAAACTCTTTTCATCTTGTAAAACTGTACTGATCTTGTTTATTGTGATAAAATAAGACAAGAAAGTATACTGTCTTTGTGATGCTTAAGTGTGCAAGTGTCTAGCATGAATGAACTGAATGTTACTATGCAATCGTAGCCATCCTACCCCCAGGCTGTTTCTCTTAGACTCCCTCAGTGTTGTGACTTTGTTGTCCCACAGCGCTCTACTGGTGCACACAGAGTTCAGTATGACCTACACCCCTAGTTGCTCAGGTTTCCAGGCTTCCTTGGAGAAGAACCTTCTCAGCAGTATGGCAAGGGACCCCTCCCCACCCCAAGCCTCCTGCTACCTCTGGTTTCTTAGTGTCGTGGTTGGGGGGGAGCCGCTTTGGAACCCCATGCCTGAGTTAGAACTCACTTTGTACTCTTCTTAGCTGTGGTGTTTCCTTGGCTGGCTGACCCAACTTCATGAAGTCTATTCTTTTCACCAGAAAATGGAGTCACTGGTATCTGTTAGTGTGATGAAGATCAAAAAAGTTCATGGGCTGTGGAGATGGCTCCGTTAGTAAAGCACTTGCCTTGCAAGTGTGAGAATCTTGAGTCCATGTAAAAGCTATGTAGCCCACTTACAAATCCAGGGAAGATAGGAGAGACAGGTGGATCCCTGGAGACCATGAACAAGCACACACAAGCACGCACACGCACACACACACACACACACATACACACACACACACCCTGGAAGAACATATTTTTATACATTGTACTCTGCTCTAGAAGCTGTCCTTCCTGAGGCCCTACCTGTCTTACTACCTTTTCTCCACAAAGCCTACTTCTGCCCTCCTCCACCCTCTTCAAGCACGCCCTTGGGTGGCAACCCCAAATGTTTTTGTTATCCGTGGACCACTTCAAGGTCGGAACCAGGCTCACAGTTGCCTGTGTGACTGTGAGCTTCAATGTCTAACCTCCTCCCCCCTGGCTGAGTCCAGCAGAAAGCGCTGACTTAAATGACAGGTCTCGTAGTTTGGAATGTGCACAAGATCCTTCCCCCAAACGCTGTCTGGAAAGGGAGCCTGGGCCCTTCTGGACTTGGGAAAGCAACCTCTTGTTCTGATACTTGCCAAGTAATTCCAGTTACAAACAGGACATCCTCTCCTACTTTGTGAGCAAGATAAGAAAGACAGTCCCTTGATGGATTTGAAGAATAAATCACCTACTTTGAAAAGTCAATGGGAGGGGGGAGACCATCTGGATGCTTTGAAAGCCTCGCAGCACAGGAAAGAAACCAAGTAGACAAAACCAAACTGGGATAACCTTCCACAGACTCCCTGTGGGCCCTGTCTGTCCTGGATCCCTTTGTATGGACAGCTGCTCCTGGATCCCTTTGCAACATGATGTCTGCCTTTGTACAGACAGCTACTCCTGGATCCCTTTGCAACATGATGTCCGCCTTTGTATGGACAGCCACTCCTGGATCCCTTTGCAACATGTAATATACCACCTCTGGCCTCCCATTTGGCTTGTAGAACTTGTTCTCCTGCATCTATCCAGCAGGGGAAGGAATTAAAAGCAATTATGTTATATTTTGCTATAGATAGCAGATGAGTTTACCTCTGGGATATATGTTGTGGTCATTGAGGTCCTGGTTTTGCCTCTGTGCACCATTGGAAGTTCTGTGCAGGCAACACTTGAGTGTGACACCCATCTTTAGCACCCATAGCTTTGCCTCAATGTCCAGAACCTGTTGGGTACTCAGTGAACATCAGTCTATGCTTTACAAGTCAATGATCCTACTTCAAATGTACAAATCTTTGGACATAAATACCTTCTTCCTCCACAAATGTTGATGAGGGAACCTGAACTCAGAAATCCCCACCTCTGGGCTGACCCTGCCCCATGCAATGAATGCACTTGGCAGTGAAACCAGGAGACAATGAATTAATGAAACAACAGGTTGACTCTGTTCTGCTGCAGGCCTGGAAATAGACTGGTTTTGTTTTTTTTTTTAATTTTTTTATTAATTTTATTTATTTCTGTATGTGTATGAATGTACTGTCTGCATGCAGGTTTGTGCACCCGTGTCGTGCAATGCCGCGGAGGTCAGAAGAGGGTGTCGGNATTTATGAATAAAAATTCATTGTGAATTGTATTTATTTACTTTAAGGATAAAATGCCTTAAGTTTATTAGTACTTACAAAGAAACTAAATTGTACAAAAATATTTAAACAGTGAAAAATATAACAAAATTAAGATCTGCCAGTAAGGTAATCACCTCCCATGGAAACACATACTGGCACTGTACATTTAAAGAATTTTTCAAGTTAAAATATGTTATAAATAGAGCATTCAAATGACTTTACTTTCAATATGAATTAATTAATTAATTAATTTGCTTACTTATTTTTTGGTCTTTTTGAGACAGGGTCTCTCATTAGTCCCAGCTATCCTGGAGCTCCCTATGTAGACCAGGCTGACCTTGAACTCACAGAGATCCTCCTGCCTCTGCCTCCTGGGTGCTAGGATTAAAGGTTTGTGCCACCATGCCTGGCGAAGCCCTGAGTTCTTTTGAAGATGTTTCTGAGTTTTCTGGAAAGTTGTAAAGGAGATGAAGAACAGGACATTTCACAATACCAGTTCTGTCTTTAAACCCCCTTGCTGTACTGCATGGTTTAGGACCCAGAGCTTATTGCATTGGTAGGCTGCAACTACTTTGAAACAGCAATAAACTTGTTATATTCTTCTGTTCTGTTTGAGGAAATTCTGTGGCCATGGGTTGAAGGAGAAATTCTAGAATGCTTTATGAAGTGAAAAATTCATTGCCAAAACAGAATTTATAACTGTGTTGCCATGGCAGCCAATCTGTCACATTTCACTTATCCTAAGAATATCTAAACCCTAATGATTCTGAGAATAGCCACAGTGAGGGGCCAGGTGCACACCCCATAAGGAGCCTGGGGTCAACATCCACTTTCAGCTCTTAACTCATCACTTTTCTGTGGATCCCTCCAAATCTCCAACTCCGCCTTCTGAATGTAGGAAGATCATGGACTTTCAAAGCTGTGTGCACACGACACAGCTCCTGTTTTCTGTTCTGTGCTGCACATGAATATGGATGAACTGCTCCAAAAATATGTTCATCTTGAGTCCAAAAGCTATGGGGATGGTGGAGATGAATTTGAGAAAATAAACTGAGAGTAGGTAGAAAACTTTAACCAAAACTCAGAGTTCTTCAGCGGGTAAGCAGCCCTCAGGTAATACTAAGCATAGGTTTGGATGGAGTTAGGCTAAAGTTCTAGAAACTTGTGTGTGCTGAGGAGAGGGGCCACAATTACTATTCAGGGGTAAAGACAGTATGGAGAGGCAGAGGTGTTCGTAGTAAAGCACATGGTGCCAGAAGAATCCAGGTGGGAACAGAAAGCCTGGGGATAGAGGGAGACGAAAATGAAACACCTAAAAGCTCCATCCAGCGAGACAACTGTTGAGGTCCCCAACGTGCTTGTACTTTTTGCCTCTTTTGGCTTATATTCGCTAGATTAACAAACACCTGTCAAAAACACAAAGAAAAACTGGGGAGATAAATGAGGACAGTGCATGCCACACATTTTACCTGAGTCTGGATCCCCAACACCATGTAAAAAGCCAGGTACAGGAACATGCTGTTTGTAATCAAAGCACCGGGAAGACAGGAGGACCCTGGGACTTGCTGGCTGGCCAGCCTAGTGGAAACTTGAAGCCTCAGGTCACAGAAAAAGACTCCCCAAAAGTAAAGTGGATAGCTTCAGGAATGACACTCAAGGTTGACCTCTGGCACCCACATGCATTTGAAGACACGTTCATGTACACCCCTGTGTGTACACACACACACACCACAAATAAAGATCTCCTTTTCCCTCTTTAAAATCCTTGTGGCCCATTATTAAGAACTTAGCCTTGGGCTGGAGAGATGGCTCAGCAGTTAAGAGTGCCAACTGCTCTTACAGAGGACCCAGGTTCAATTCCCGGCACCCACATGGCGGCTGAGAACCATCTTTAACTCCAGTTCCAGGGGAATCCGACGCCCTCTTCTGACCTCCATGGCACTGCATGACATGGGTGCACCCACCTACATGCAGACAGTACACTCATACACACACACACACACACACATACACATACACACACACACACACACACAAGAACCTAGCCTTGGTGTGTGGTCCACACAAAAAATTGGCATGTTTGGTATGATATCCACTCCAGAATGCCCTGTTCATGATACTTTGGATTTGTGGGCTGGGAAAGCATTAGATTCACAGAATGTACTGTAACAATGCATCCTGGAACTCTGCGCCTACCTATATTAAGAGGATATACTTTTCTTTCTGCATATATTATTTTTAATTAGGGCAAGACCAAAAGTCACATAGCATATGAGAGAAATATAAAATGGTGAATAGCAAGACAGTAGACTAAACCCAACCATGAATTATGAATATAGTATATATTAATAAACAGATTCTGAACCTAGATACAAAATTGCTTTTAAGAAATGGACTCAGTGGATGAACTCATACTGAGGGACATTTGAAGACACAAACTTGACTCAATAGGTCTTAGCATATATGACAAAATGCATGAAGTCTGGTGGGGTTGGGGGTATAGGAGGGTGCAGATAGGGAAGGGTCTAAATATGATCAAGATGTATTATATGAAATGCAAAAAAATTCAATAAAAATTTTAAAAGAAATGGACTAAAACATGCAGACAAAAAGAGGTTGAATGTAAAAAAAAGAAAAAAAAGATATGTAATTGTGTCAAGGAATCATAGAATAGAATAAAATTTATAGGGCCATATTTCTATCAAACAAAGTGGACTTCAGAACTAGAGATAATAGGACATTTTATCAAAGGTTTACTTGTCTTGAGGACTTTATATCATAAATGTTCATACTCTTGAAGTAAAAAAATAGATGGAGGAAACTTAGAAAACATTCAACACTGTGGATACTAGAAAGATACACAAAACAGTTCTTGTATCCCATCTTGTAAAAGTAGGTACTTAAGTTTTAGAGGCAAAGAAAAAAGCCCCAAGATTCTATTGTTCATATCAGCTGATGAGATTTTCTTAGTCCTGTTTTCTATTTCAACCAAGAAACATAGTCTCTCATTTATTTGTTCATTTATTTATTTATGTATTGAGTGTGTGTGTGTGTGTGTGTGTGTGTGTGTGTGTGTGGTATACCATGGTGTGCATGTGGAAATCAGAGGACAACTTAAGGGAATCATTTCCCTCCTTCCACCATGTGAATCCTAGGGATCACACTTGATGTGTGTGTGTGTGTGTGTGTGTGTGTGTGTGTGTGTGTGTGGTATACCATGGTGCATGTGGGAATCAAAGGACAACTTAAGGGAATCATTTCCCTCCTTCCACCATGTGAATCCTGGGGATCAAACTTGAGTCACTGGCTTGCTGGCAAGTGCCTTTACCCACTGAGGTGCCTTGGTGGCCCAAGTAGTCTCTTTATAAAATTCTTTAAAGAAATTAATACAGTGAACTTTGTGATACCTGTTGCCACCTCTCTTCCTGTTTTGTCTAATCACTGCCTTATTTTTTGCTATAGTATTTCCAAGGAAATACCAGATATCACCTAGAAATGCTTCAATATGCATTGCTAACTAATAACATCATTTAAAAAAGCTTAACCACTATACTATTATCACAGTAAATTAACAATGTTCATTATTAGCTGATATCCAATACAGTTGTCCACTGTTGTTTTTATGCAGATCTCCTTTGCTATCTGATGGTCTTAGAACCAATGCCCTACAGTTAACAAATCTGCAGATGTTCAAATCTTTTTTTTTTTTTTATGTGTATGAATGTACTGTCTGCATGTAGGTTTGTGCACTCATGTCGTGCAATGCCTCAGAGTTCAGAAGAGGGCATCAGATTCCCCTGGAACTGGAGTTAAAGATGGTTCTCAGCCACCATGTGGGTGCTGGGGATCGAACCCGGGTCCTCTGCAAGAGCAGTCAGAGCTCTTAACCCCTATGCCATCTCTCCAGCCCCTGATGTTCAAATCTTTTATATGACATGGTATATATTTGCATATAATCAATGCAAACTCTCATGTATATAGTCAGGCATCCCCAAATTGCCTATAATACCTACAACAATTTAAATGCTGTGTAAATAATAGGATTGTGTAGGGAATCATGATAATAAGGAAAAAGTCTCCTGAATATTCTGATCTGTGATTGGATGGATCCCCGGTACATGGACCCTGCAGAGGTCCATGTAGAGGATTTACTGAAAGCATGATTCATATCAGACCCACAGACAGTATCAGTCTCACTTCCTGGTCACTTTATAATAGTCCTCTCCTTTCTCTTTCTTGTTTTTTTTTTTTTTTTTTTTTTCCACCCTTTCTTTGCCTCATTCTGTCTCCTTTTTATCATTTCTTCTCCTTTCCTTTCCTTCTTTAATTTCTATTTTTCTTTCCTATTTTTAAGTAGTGGATTGACTCAAGAGAAACCAGGACATTTGTGCTACAAGATGGCAAAAAGCCCATTTTAGAATCAATAAGGATCTCTCTACAAATAATTATAACCTCCATATATATAAAGAACAATAAATTGGAGACTTGAAGAGTGAATTCTCTAATGCACACACTTTGTTTCAAAAACATTCCAAAAGGATTGTGTCTCATTTCCCAGTGAATACACGCAACCTGTCTGGGCCATCGTGAACCGTATTAGAATCCCATGGGGCCTGTTAGAATCATCTGGAGCATAAATGGCTTTCTAAATTCAATTTCAAGTAAAATTCAATCTGCATTTGAAAAGAACTAACAAGATGCATAGGTTTTATCCATCTCGGACTCTAGGGCACAGACTGTAAAACCAGCTACAATGAAGAAGAGACTCCAGAGGCTCCCTAAGTCTGCAAGAGATGAACATTGCCAAGTCTTACACAACTTATTTAATTTTCTTCTAACCTGAGGCATGCTTGGGCATATGGGAGATGTCAAGGAATGCAGGTGTGTATACCCAGGCCCTGGGTGTGTGACGACATGGCTAGGTCAAATGGCGTAGCAACACTGTCTAAATAAAATGAAATCTAGGTATACTCCAAGTTTTGAGGAGATGCTTTTGACAGCTGTGGCTGAAGGCATAGAAGGTAGACAGGCAGTACTGCTGAGCACCACTGCTGACACTTTTCTACACCAACTCCAAACTTTGTTCTCTCCCAGAGCCCAGAAAGCCAAAATTGTGGAAAGAAAATATTCAAAAAGGCCCAGGCACAGGAGAGAATATTGTAAAGAATACAATGAAGGAAAAAGAAAGCAAACATGAAGTGCTACCTTTTTCTTAGTAGTTTTCTGTTAAGTACCTCCCCACAGCCCTATTATGAATTAGAGTCCTTGACAGAACATGTTAGCTGTTGAGAACTGAACTCAAATTGGTTGTTTGAAAATGATTCAGCTTCTTCTCCCTTGGCAGAGCTTTCTCTTCAATAAGAGACGTGGCATGATCTCAGGCACCTCCTTCTGAGTTGTCCTCTCATCCAAGGTGACTACTCCTCTAACCTGTGAGACCTTACTGCAGAAGGAGATTTCATACAGAAGCCCCTCATGAAGCACCTGTGTTCTCATAGTCTTCCAAAATCCAAAGTGAAGGGACGGGCATGTCTCTTCCAGGACCACCACTGTGAAAGGTGTACCTGTGACCCCAAAGGAGGAAGAGCAGCTGCACGTGCCTGATTGGCCTCACCAGAGGTGAAGATCAAAGCCAACTGGGACCATGAAGCACAAAGATGAATCTGAAGGTCAGTGTCACATTCAGCGTCATGCCAAGCTTTCTTTCTATACCTGACTGGGCAAGCAACCTGCCTCTGCCGTTTCCTTAAGGTCCACATGACCAAAGGGGAAAGCACTGCCATTTCTCAGGGACTGTGGTGATTCCATAACATTCCTGTTGAAGCCCAAGTCCTTGCATTAGTGAAAGCCACCACACAGACCCAGACACGTGCTCCAGCGCCTGGGCAACAGCGCCTACCCTGCCTCTGTCCGCCGTGGATTTCCTCTATTAGTCTCGGTCCACATGCTCCTGGACCCCCAAAGTAACCCATTCACCCTCAGAAGCTATCCGGGACCAGTTCTTATACCTTCTCTGGTGGTCCTTCCGCGTCCATTTTGCCTCAAGATCTAGCCCATCTAAGATAATCCGAAACTATTAAATCCTAGGCCGATGACTTTTAACTTCTTGGTGATGTTTCTTATATTGAAAATGTATGTAGTGATGCCAGTCTGATAGAATGGGAAGAATATAAAATATAATCATATAAAGGGAAAGTTAGAAAACTAAAATACCACATAAAAGCAAACAAAGAAATTAAAGTGGCAGTGGAGAGAGAATTCTACAGGGAAGTTTCTACTTTCGAAGTAGGCAGTAGGAAAAAAACTTCCTGAAACAGTGTCTCATATAACACAGGCCAGCCACAAACTCATTGTATATCTAGATGACCTTGAACTTCTGATCCTCCTGACTCTGATTCCACAGTGCTGGGATTACAGGCACACACCACGCCACCTAGTTTTACATGGTACTAGGGATGGACACCAGGGTTCTGTCCTGTTTGTAGGCGTTCTACCAACTGAGCTATAGCCTTAGCTCTGGAAATTCTGTGATGAGCTGGAGCCTTAGAAAGCAGTTTGCTTGGGCTGGAGAGATGGCTCAGCAGTTAAGAGCACTGACTGTTCTTGCAGAGGACCTGGGTTCAATTCCCAGCACCTACATGGCAGCTAAGAACCGTCTTTATGCTGGGTGTGGTGGTGCACGCCTTTAATGCCAGCACTCAGGCAGAGGCAGATGGATCTCTGTGAGTTCAAGGTCAGCCTGGCCTACATAGCAAGCTCCAGGCCAGCTGGGACTAAAGAGAGACCCTGTCTCGAAAAATAGAAAGCAGGGCTGGTGAGATGGCTCAGCGGTTAAGAGCACCGAATGCTCTTGCAGAGGACCCAGGTTCGATTCCCAGCACCCACATGGTGGCTAAGAATCACCTTTAACTCCAGTTCCAGGGGAATCCAATGCCCTCTTCTGACCTCCATGGCATTGCACAACATGGGTGCACCAACTTACATGCAGACAGTACACTTATACACATAAAAAAAAAAGAAAGCAGTTTGCAAACAGAATATGAGAAGTAACATTATTAATAGTTGTGCTGTATATTGAAATTACAGCTCTTGGACCTGTATACGATAATGGAAGATAATTCTGGATTTTCTCAGTGTTCTCTCATGGCAGAGGTACAAGTCCTATGTCACTTAATGTCAACCAGTTCATTTCTACCAAATAGGTCTCTAATTTTAAAAAAATGCATCCTAGACAAGAAGTTGTATTTTTTTTTTCTGTATAATGGTATAGCATTTTTTCTGGTTTCTTTTCTATTTGATAAAAGGTCATTGGCTTTCAGTAGGTGGCCCTCAAAAATCTTATATGCCTGTCCTAAGAACACTAATTCATTTCACAGCATAATGAGTATAATCAGAAAGTGTTTTTAGGGAAAGTATTACCTACTTTCTGTTGGTGAGCATTGTGAACAGTGAGAAATGTTCTCATGGCTGGCATGAAAGCTCACCTCAATCTGTGAACTCTGTCTGTGTTATTAGTAGGAAATTAATATGCTATTATCAGCATGGAATGTTATTTTGAGATCCACAGTAGGAACTATTCTTGTGCATTTGACAAATCCAATAGCAGAAACTGCTACTACTACTAGGCTCACAGTTCACACCATGTTCCAGAGCCATGGTTCTTAAATGGGGACAATTCTATTCCCCAGGGGACATCCAGCAGGTCTCAGATTGTCTTGGGAGATTATCTTGCTGGCATCACAGGGTAGAGACCATGGATGCTACAAAACCTCTGAATTAGAACCTCTGGGAATGATTTTTCCATGAGGAATTCTTTTTTTTTATAATGCTTTTATTGATGTTTTATGTATTTCAGACATCATTTCTCAGTTCTGTTAGACATATTCCCCTTTCCCTTCCCCCCCACCCCACCCCAGACCATGCATTCTGCCATAACTATCCTGCATCTTTCTCTCAGTCTTTTTTTTTATGTTTATGAATTCAAATTTTCCTCCTTTAATTTTATATTACTCTAAAATATGCATGCGTACTTTCCACTCATATACAGTAATTACAGAGTCTGAAAGTAAGTGGTGGATCGATTCTAGAGCCCATTAAGAGATTTACATTATAACAACATAGTTGCTTTCAGATAAACAGAAATTTAACAGTAATGTTGTTCAGCTTGCCTTTCATCTGGGGATTTGGTGTTAGCATCCACAAATGAGGGAGACCATTCGCCGCTTGTTTTTCTGGAACTGGGTTACTTCACTTAGCATAATGGCTTCAAGCTCCATCCATTTACCTGCAAAGTTCATGATGTCATCTTTCTTTACTGTGGAGTAGTAGTCCATTGTGTAGATGTACCACATTTTTGTCATCCACTCATCTGTTGAGGGGTATTTGGGTTGGTTCCACCTCTTCACTACTGTGAAGAGAGCTGCAATAAACATGGATGTTCATGTATCTTTGCAGTAGGATGAGTCTTTTGGGTATATACCCAGGGGTGGTCTCATTGGGTCCGGAGGTAGGCTCATTTTGAGTTTTTTAAGGGTTCTCCACACTGCTTTCCACAGTGGTTGTACAAGTTTACATTCCCACACAGGAATTCTTAATCTGGGATCTTACTACCCAATGGAATTGCAGAAAGATTTCAGAGGCTGTTATTTGAGTGGGAAAATAGGATTTCTGAAAAAAAAATCAGTAAACTTTATTTGCTGGAGCAGTTTTAGAGTCATAGAAAAAATAACCAGAAAACAGAGGAATTCTCATCCATTCCCCATCAACATGTGTGCACAGGCTTCCTCACTGCGGCATCCACAGCACACATGTTATAGCTGACTGCCCTATACTGACACATCATTATCGCTCAACATCCACAGTTTTCATTCACAGTCACTCTTGGGTTTGTATGTTCTATCAGTTTCAACAAATATATACTGATGAGTATTTTCACTGATACGGAAATTGTGCTCACTCTACTGACTCATTCTTCTCCCCCCACCCCTGCCGAAACTGCTACTCTTCTCATTGTACCTATAGTTCTGTCTACTCAAAAATGTCAAATTGATGCTATTTGTCTACTGAAAGATCTCATAAGTTTTCAATTCATTAAATGACAAGGAGCTTAATGCCCTAACCCGTGTCAAGATTATGTTTGTTTGGGCATGTAATTTCATGCACTTGATATCTGGCACAGGTCCCAAGAACACACACTGGAGGAAGGACAGCATCTTAACAACGGTGGTGGCAAAACTGCATCTGCACCTGTAGAAGAATGAAATTAGACCCCTTATCTTTTACCCTGCACAAAAAGTCAACTTCAAATGGAGCAAAGAGCTCAATTTGAAATCTGGAAGTCTAATAAGATAAGAAGAAAATGTAGGCAGTAAGCCACAAGAGATAGGCCCAGGAAAAGACTGTCTAAATTAGACATCAGTTGCTCAGGAAGTAAGGTCAGCAACCAAGAAGTGGGACCTCATTAAACTAAAAATCTTCTGTACAGAAAAGAAAGAACCAAAGGGTTTAAGGGGAAATATACAGAACTGGAGAAATTCTTCACCAGTTACACATCCAACAGGAGATTAATATCTAGACTATACAGAGAACTCAAAAATCAAAGAAACAAGAAAAAAATGACCCAATAAAAAGATGGGCTAAGGACCTGCACAAAGAAAACTCAAATGAAGAAATAAAAATGGCTAAGAAATGCCTTTAAAAAATGTTTAAAATTATGGCAGGTGTGGCAGCCTATGCCTTTAATCCCAGCACTCAGGAGGCAGCCACTTGATTTTTCAAGAAAGCTCCCTAAAACATACACTGGAGAAAAGATGGTCCCCTAAACAAGTGGTGCTGGAAAACCAGATGTCCTTTTTTTTTTTTTTTTTTTTTGGTCTTTTTGAGACAGGGTCTCCCTGTAGCTCTGGTTGTCCTGGAACTCACTCTGTAGACCAGGCTGGCCTCGAACTCACAGAGATCCGGGTGCCTCTGCCTCCCAAGTGCTAGGATTAAAGGCATGTGCCACCACACCTGGCATTTATTTATTTCTGTATGTGTATCAATGTACTGTCTGCATGCAAGTTTGTGCACCTGTGTCGTGAAATGCTGCGGAGGTCAGAAGAGGGTGTCGGATTCCCCTGGCACTAGAGTTCTCCTGGAATTGGAGTTTCAGATGGTTCTCGGCCGCCATGTGGGTGCTGGGGATCAAATTTTATTAAATTAAAGTAAATCCTTCTCTCAGTTTGGCTTGTACTTGTTTTGAAAAGACCTCGAGATATATCATTACGTTATTTTTATGCTCTGTTTTTTTAATGTAGTACTCACAATTGTAAGCTGTTCTCTTGTAATTACCTGTGCTGTATTTTTTTAAAAGTCCAAGTTATATTTTTATCTGATTTTATAGTAGTTTTAAATTTCTTCTCTGATTACTTTAATGACCCACTAGTGGATCATTCAAGAGAATATTGTCTGATCTCTATGCATCTGTATGGTTTCTAGGCTTTCTTTTGCCATTGACGTCTGGCTTTTTCCCATTATGATATGACAAGATACAAAACTTATCTTGATTGTTTTGTGTGCTGCTTAGTCTTTGTCAACTTGATACAAGACTAGAGTCACCTAAGAAGAGGAAACTTCAATTGAGGAATTTCCTCCATCAAATCAGCATGTAGACATATCTGCAGGGCATTTTCTTGACTGATGATTGATACAGGAGGAGCCCACCCACTGTGGGTGGTGCTCCCCCTAAGCAGGTGGGCCAGGGCAGTAAAAAAAAAGTAGCTGAGAGATGGCTCAGTGGTTAAGACCACTGGCTGCTCTTGCAGAGGACCTAGGTTCAGTTCCCAGCACCCACATGGAGGCTAACAACTGTCCATAACTCCAGCTCCTGGGAGATACAACTTATACCCTACTCTGACCTCCACAGGCATTGCACACATGTGGGTACTTACATTCATGCAGGCGATACATTCATACACGTAAAACAAAAATAATAAACAAAATATTTTTATGTAGAGGAAGTTGAGCAAGCCAGTAAGCAACTTTCCTCTGTGGTCTCTATTACGGTTCTTGCCTCTGGGTTCCTGCTTGAGTTCCTGCCCTGGCTTTCCTTGATGATGAACTCTAACCTGTAAAATGTAATAAACCCTTTCCTCCCAAGTTGTTTTTGGTCATGCTGTTTATAACAGTAGCAGGAAAGCAAGCTAGAACATTTAATATTTGTTAAATCTGGCTATGTGGTCTATTTTGGATAAATTAACATAGGCTGCTGAAATTTTTAAACACAATCCTGCAAGACCTTAAGGCACAGATTAATCCCAGCACACTAATAGTGGGGGAGTTCAATACGCCACTGACACTTTGGATAGGTCAACTAGACAAAGAATAAACAGAGAGACACCTGAACTGAACAATACAGTCCTCGAAATGGACCTCACAGACATCTACCTAATATTCCACCCAAAGACCAGAGAATACACTTTCTACTCAGCACTCCACAGAACATTCTCCAAAATCAACCACATACTGGGACACAGAAAAAAAATTTCAATAAATACAAAAGGATTGAAATAATTTCAGGCATTCTATTAGACCACAGTGCAATAAAGCTCAATATCAACACCAGGATAAGCCCTACTATCTACAAGAACACATTCTAAATAACAAATGGGTCAAAGAAGAAATAGAAAGAAATAAAAGCATTCCTGGAACAAAAATGACAATACAACACAACAAAACCTATGGGATACTTTAAAAGCAGTCCAGTCCTGCCGGGCATGGTAGCGTATGCCTTTAATCCTAGCACTTGGGAGGCAGAGGCAGGCGGATCTTTGTGAGTTCAAGGCCAGCCTGGTCTACAGAGCAAATTCCAGGACAGCTGGAAATTACAGGGAGACCCTGTCTCAAAAAGACCAAAACAAAACAAAACAAAACACTTGAGAGACAACAACAACAAATGAACCCTAAACACAATAGACAGGAAGAAATAAAAATCAGAGCAGAAATCAATGAAATAGAAACAAAGAAAACAAAGAATCCAAAAGTTGGTTCTTTGAAAGAATAAACAAGATAGACAGAACTCTAGCCCAGTTAACCAAAAGAAAGAAAGAGCAACTCCAAATCAATAGAATTCATGATGGAAGGGAAACATCACAACAGACAACAGAAAGATCCAGACAATCATACGGGAATCATATGTGAATACTTAAAAAACCTATACTCTACTAAATTTGAAAACCTAAGAGAAACGGATGAATATCTGAAATCCTGGAAATCAACAAAGCTTAACCAGGAAGAGATTGCAGCTTAAACAGAACCATAATATTTGAGGAAATTGAAAATGTAATAAAAAAGCTCCCAACTAGAAAAAGCCCAGGCCCAGATGATTTCACTGCAGAATTATATAAAACATTTAAAGAGGGCTTACAACCATTACTGCTCAAACTGTTCAGAAGGATACAAACAGAGGGAAATCCCTCAAATTCCTTTTATGAAGCCAGCATCACTCTAATACCAAATTCAGGCAAAGATACAATAAAAAAAGTAAACTATAGATGCATCTCACTAATGAACATAGGCACAAAAATTCTCAACAAAATATTTGCAAACCGCATACAAACCCACATCAAAAAGATCATCCATCATGACCAAGTTGGATTCATACCAGAGATGCAGGGATGGTTCAACATATAAAAATCGATAAATATCATAAAACACATAAATGGATTGAAAGACAAAAACCACATGATCATCTTAATTGATGAAGAAAAAGCCTTTGACAAAATCCAGCATCCCTTCATGCTTAAGGTCCTAGAGGGAATTGGACTGGAGGGATCATTCCTCAATGTAATCAAAGCCATATACAGGAAACCCACAACCAACATCATCCTAAATGGAGAAAAATTAGAAAAATTCCCCTTAAAGGCAGGAACCCGGCAAGGCTGCCCCAGATTGCCACTCCTCTTCAATATAGTGCTTGCTAAGGACTATAGGGCAAGAAAAGGAAATTAAAGGAGTACTAATTGGAAAAGAGGAAATCAAGCAATCCCTTTTTGCTGATGATATGATTATTTACCCAAGAGATGCTAAAAACTCCACCAGAAAACTCCAAGAAATGATTAAGAGTTTCAGTAAAGTGGTGGGTTACAAAATTAACCTAAAAAAATCAGTAGCCTTTCTTTACACCAACAAAAAGCAACTGAAGAAGGAATATAAGGAGAAATTCCCACTCACAGTAACCTCAAAAAATAAAATAAAATAAAATACCTAGGAACAAACCTAACCAAATACACCAAAGATCACTACAATAAAAATTTTAAACCCCTGTAGGAGGAGATTGAAGAAAACACTAGGAGATGGAAAGACCTCTCATGTTCATGGATTAGAAAAATTAATAAAGTAAAAATGTCCCTTCTACCCAAACTGATACACAGATTCAATGCAATCCCAATTGAAATCCCCATGAGTTTCTTCACAGACTTGGAAAAAAAATCCTTAAATTCATATGGAAAACAAAAGATCCTGAATAGCCAAAGCAACCCTGAGTGAAAAAAGCAATACAGGGGGATCATTATACAAGACTTCAAACTATACTGCAGAGTTATACTCATAAAAACAGCCTGGTACTGGCACAAAAACAGACCTGTAGACCAATGAAACAAAATTGAAAATCCAAACTTGAGCACATACAATTTTAGCCACCTCATATTTGACAAAAGGACCGAGAAGACTCAATGGAGGAAAGACAGCATCTTCGGCAAATGGTGTTGGCAAAACCGGATCACTACTTGTAGAAGAACAAAATTAAACCCCCACCTCTCACCCTATGCAAAAATCAATTCCAAACGGATCAAAGACCTTAACATGAAACCCAAAATTCTGAAGGTGATAGAAGAAAACACTGGCAGAAATCTATAAGACATAGGCATAGGAGAAGACTTTCTAAATCAGACAGAAGATATGCAGGAAATAAGGTCAACAATTGACAAGTAAGACCTCATTAAACTCAAAAGTTTCTGTACTTGCAGAAGACCCGGGTTCGATCCCCAGCACCCACATGGCAGCTGAGAACCGTCTTTAACTCCAGTTCCAGGGGAATCTGACACCCTCTTCTGACCTCTGTGGCATTTCAGGACACGGGTGCACAAACCTACATGCACACAGTACATTCATGCATATAAAAAATAAATTAATTTTAAAAAAGCTTCTGTACAGCAAAAGAAACAATTGGGGAAGTGAAGAGAAAACCCACAGAGTGGGAGGAAACCTTCACTGCAGATACATCTGACAGAGCATTAACTTCCAGAATATATAAACTACTCAAAAAACAAAGAACTAAGAAAACAAATGACTCACTCAAAAAATGGAATAAAGAGCTGAACAGAGACTTCACAAGTGAGGAAATAAAGATAGCTGAGAAACACCTTTAAAAGTGTTCAACATCGCTAATAATTAAGGAAATGCAAATTAAAACCACTTTAAGATATCATCTCACTCCAATAAGACTGGCTAGGATCAACAAAACAAACGATACCAAATGCTGGAGGGGTTGTGGGGAAAGGGGAACACTCATCCACTGCTGTTAGGAATGTAAACTCATAAAACCACTATGGAAAGCCATGTGGAGAACCCTTAAAAGACTCAAAAATGAGCCTACCACCTGACCCAGTCATACCATTCCTGGGTATATACCCACAAGAATTCATCTTACTGAAAAGATACATGCACAGCCATGTTTATTGCATCTCTGTTAACAATAGTGAAGAGCTGGAACCAACCAAAGTGTCCCTCAACAGACAGTGGTTAAAGAAAATGTGGTACATTTACACAATGGAATTCTATGCATCAGTAAAGAAAGATGACATGAACTTTGCAGGTAATGAGTGGAACTAGAAATATTATGCTAAGTGAAGTAACATAGTCCCAGAGAAACAAACAAAGAATGGTATCCCTCATTTGTGGATGCTAGCACCAAGTACCTAGTTGTAAGGCAAACTGAACAATGTTGATGTTATATTTCTCTTTATCTGAAAGCAGCTGTGTTCTTATAATGTGAATCTCTTAACAAGCTCTAGAATTAAACTATCACTTATTTTCAGACTTTTTAATTTTGATATATGGGTGGAGGGTATGTGTGCATATTTTAGAGTAATATAAAATTAAAAGAGAAAAATGTGAATCCTGAAATATGATTTGGAAATAATATACAGTTCATTTTCAGACAACATAATGGTAGCATTGGTGTGACATATATTGAAGCAATAGAAATTGGAGGGAACAACAACAAAAGAAGCGGGACAAAGAACCCACTGAAACAGTAAAATTCTCCCCAAAACAATAATCCCCTGCTTTGAAAAAATTTAAAAAGATTCAGGAAAAGATACCAGACATGTATGGTGGAATGCATGAATTTGAGTGGGGTGGGGGACATGGAAAGGGAAATGAGTCTAAATTGGAATGAGAAATGATGTATGAAATGCACAAAACTTCAATAAAAGTTAAAAAAAAAACATAGCTGCTGAGGACCATATATGTTCTGCAGAAGCTGCTGGATGAAATATTCTGGAGATAATCAGTTAAGCTCATTTGATCTATGGTGAAGCTTAATTATTTTTAAAATTTTGTATCATCGGCATTTTGATAAGAATGGGATATTGAAATCACCCACTATTATACCTGGATTTATCTTTCCTTTCATGTACAGAAGTGTTTGTTAAATTTGGGTGCATTCACTTTTAATCCCTACATATATTTACCTTTATTATAGCATTATGGTATATTGCTCTCTCTAAAAATAATATGTAGTGACCTTATCTATTTGGAAATTTTTGCTCTTTTTTGAGACAGGGTCTTCCTGTAGCCTCAGAGAGCCTGGAACTCACTATGTAGACCAGGCTGGCCCAAGATCCACCTCTTCTGCCTCTGGAGTTCTGGGATTAAGGGCGTGGACTCATTTTTGCCTAAAATCTTTTATTAGATATTACTGTGCTTATTTCTGGTTCCACTTGATTGGTGGACCATTTTCTGTATGTTTGCTTTTAGTCTAGGGGTGTCTTATACATACAACAGTAGATATTTCAGCTACTCTGTGCTTTTTAATTGAAAAGTCAAGACCATTTATATTCAAGGTTATCATTAAGTGGTTATTTGTTGGTTAAGACCATTTATATTCAAGGTTATCATTAAGAGATACTTGTTGGTTGTCATTTTTTGTTTTCCTGATTGGCTTGGTTACTATTCTTTTCTTTATCTCTTATTCATCTTAGAAGCTACCGGGTTATTGACTTGGACGTGCAATACTTTCTGGGTTCCCATTTGTTTATCTGTCCCCTCATCAAGTCTTTCTTTCCTGAATCCTCATGATTTTCATTATCTTTCTTCCTCTCTGTCTTTAGAATTCTTTTAAGTATCTTCTGTAATACTGTTGATGATAATTATCAAAATAGTTAATATACTGGTATGATATCTATTATATACTCAATATTTTCTGATAAAGAAATTATTCCATGTCTTACTCTTTTGTTTTGTTTTTGAAGCATGGCTTCATGTAGCCCAGAGGCTAGCCAGAAACTCATTATGTAGCTGAGGCTAGACTTAAACTCTTGATCCTTATGTGTATACTTCCCAAAGACTGGGATTACAGGCATTCATGACCATGTTGGGTCCTACGTAATGCTTCTGTTTTTTGTCCCATTTTTGTCTTCTATTACATACTTTTGTCGGTTTAGTTTGAGCATTTTGTTTCATTTTTTTCTTAGCATATCAATTACACTTTACTTTTGTTGTTATTTTTCCTAGATTCTCAGTATATATTTACAACAAATATAAGCCTAACTTCTAATAGTTTTATACTGACTCACAGGTATGAGAACCTTTTTTTTTTTTTTTTAAATTTTCACTCATTTTAAGCTGTGTATCCCTTATTTACAAAGATGCAAGTTTCTTTCATTGCTTTTGGGGGTTTTGTTTTTTGTTTGTTTGTTTGATTGGTTGGTTGTTTGGTTGTTTTTGAGGCAAGGTCTCCTGTGGCCCCAACTGGCCTGAGCTCACTATGTAGACCAGACTGGCCTCAGTCTCACAGAAATCTGTCTGCCTCTGCCTCCTGAGCTCCACCACATCTGGCCCTCTTTCCTGCTTATCTTTTTTAAAAGCCTATTTTTCAGCCAGGCATGGTGGTGCACACCTTTAATCCCAGCACTCAGGGAGGCAGCTGGGTCTCTGTAAGTTCAAGGCCAGCCTGATCTACAGAGAGAGCTCCAGGCCAGCTGGTACTAAAACGGGAGACCCTGTCTCAAAAAGACCAAAATAAATAAATAAATACCCATTTTTCCTTCTTTTTTGGTGAGTAATTCTATGAAGTATGAAAATCTAATTTGATGGCTTCTTGAGTCTCTTAAATATTTCCATTCTCGGGGCTGGAGAGATGGCCTAGCGGTTAAGAGTGCTGACCACTCTTACAGAGGACCTGGGTTCGATCCCCAGCACCCACATGGCGGCTGAGAACCCACATGGAGTCTTCAACTCCAATTCCAGGAGAACTCCAGTTCCAGGGTAATCCGAGACCCTCTTCTGACTTCTGTGGCATTGCACAACACGGGTGCACAGACCTGCATGCAGACAGTACATTCATACATATACAGAAATAAAAATTTTTAGCCGGGCATGGTGGTGCACGCCTTTAATCCTAGCACTTGGGAGGCAGAGGCAGGTGGATCTTTGTGAGTTCAAGGCCAGCCTGGTCTACAGAGTGAGTTCCAGGACAGCTGGGACTACAGGGAGACCCTGTCTCGAAAAGACCAAAAATAAATAAATAAATAAATAAATAAATAAATAAAAAATTTTTTAAAAGATGGATATCTTTATAAAAAAAAATATTTCCATTCTCTTCTTCTTTGCTCCTCTATAGATAGGATGGAATTTTTTTGTGTGTGTGATTCTAGTGTGAAAGATGGAAATTTTTGAAGGAAAAGGAAGGTCTGTCAAGCTTCAAGGTTTGATTTGATGTGAAGCACCTTTCTCAGCACTGATGATAAAATAAAAATATTGATCATTTCTGAAAAACACGAAGCCTAGATTCAATTCTTTGTAAACAAGTACAACTACCTCATTAGTTTGCAAATTTGCTTTCATCTGTATTTATTTTTATTTTTTGTGTGTGAGTATTCTTTCTACATGTGTGAAAGTGCAACTGTCATGCAGTGCCCGTGGAATTCAGACGAGGACGTCAGATCCCCTGGAACTCGCAGGCTGTTGGTATCCCATGTGGGTGCTGGGAATTGGATCCAGGTCTTCTGCAAGAACAGCCAGTACTTCTAACCCCTTAGCTCTCCAGCCCTGCTTTCATCTTTTTTTATTATATTTTTTAAATTTTATTTATTTATTTATGTGTATGAATGTACTGTCTGCATGTAGGTCTGTGCACCATGTCATGCAATGTTGCAGAGGTCAGAAGAGGGCATCGGATTCCCCTCGGACTGGAGTCAAAGACGGTTCTCAGCTGCCATGTGGGTGCTGGGGATCGAACCTGGGTCCTCTGCAAGAGCAGTCGGTGCTCTTAACTGCTGGGCCATCTCTCCAGCCCTCATCTGTTTTACTTTGGATTAATTTTTAAATTAAATTTTGGGTATTTCATACTGAACACCTCAATCTATGTTAGTCACCTGTACATCTCCTTCCCTATCAGCACCCCCCACAGCACCCCCAATGGAATTTATACATTTTGTCATTTGTACCAAGGTCCACTGTGTCAGGGTAGTATACCCAGACGTTCTTCAGTGTAAGTTCATCCACTGAGGACTAGTGAGCCAATCCAGAGTCCCTTGCTTTAAGAAGATTATCTCTTCCTCATACAGCAATAATCAGCTGACAATATTTCTTTTGCTAAGATTGGGGTCTACTATCCTTTTCTCCAGTTCCATGCTGGGTTTTTGTCTGCATGAATTTCCATGGGCCTTGTGCATGCTCAGATCACTGCTGTAGGTTCATATGAACAGGGTCTCAGGAGATTCTATGGTTCTATTTCCATGTGGTCATGAACTGTGGGGCTGAATAAATCCGTTATGGCTGAGTATGAGAGCTGGCTTCTTCCCTGATAACCTAGAAGGTCGGCAGGTCAGCAGGAGATGGAAACCGCTCCCACTCCTCATATTGGACATCAGGTACCTGCAGCCCACCCCCTAGGGAGGAGTGGAGCTTGAAGTGTAGCATTCCTAAGCTTATCCCTCCTGTGGGATGTCCTCCCTGTCCTCTGGAGGCAAATGGTGAAAGCCATAAGCTTATCTTGGTGGGTTACAGTACTCCCACCATAAAACTTGGACATTGCAGAACACATGTAGGCTTCCCCTCTGTCCTGCCCACCTCCTGGTCAAAGAGCCCACCAAAACTTTATATAAATGCTTAAAACCCCTGCAATAAATGAGTTTGTTCACTGCTGCAACTCCCAGGTCTCCTACTTTTCTCCTACTTTTCTTCTTCTTCTTCTTCTTCTTCTTCTTCTTCTTCTTCTTCTTCTTCTTCTTCTTCTTCTTCTTCTTCTTCTTCTTCTTCTTCTTCCTCCTCCTCCTCCTCCTCCTCCTCCTCCTCCTCCTCCTCCTCCTCCTTCTCCTTCTTCTTTGAGACAGGGTCTCTTTTTAGTCCCAGCTGGGCTGGAGCTCGCCTTGTACACCAGGCTGGCCTTGAACTCAGAGATCCACCTGACTCTGCCTCCCGAGTGCTAGGATTAAAGGCGTGTGCCACCATGCCTGGCTTCTTTTCTTCTTTTTGAAGTTCCTTCTTTCCCTTTACTTAACCCTGGTTCTTTTCCATTTCCTGTTTCCTGCAGTTTTGTATGCTAGGATCCACATATGAGGGAGAACATAAATTGTTTTTCTGAGTCTGTGTTACCTCACTTAGCATAACAGACTTCATTTATATGCAAATTTCATGATTTAATCTTCCTTTACTGCTGAGTAGAACCCCATTGTGTAAAGATACATTTTCATTATCTACTCCTCAGTTGAGGGACTGAGGAGTAGCTACAAGATTGTGAAAAGAGCAGCAACAAACATATATGTACTAGTATCTCTGCAATAGTATGAATCACTTGGGTATATGCCAAGGAGTGATATGACCCAGTCAAATGGTATGTTCATTTTTAGTTTTTTAAAGAGTTCTCCACACTGCTTTCATAGGAGTTGTACAAGCTTGTAACCCCACCAGCAGTGAATGAGCATTCCCTTTTCCCCACATCCTTTCCAGCATTTGGTATCATTTGTTTTCTTGGTCTTAGCCAGTCTGGCTGTGGTAAGGTGAAATCTTAAAGTAGTTTTAATTTGCATTTCCCAAATTACTAATAATGATGAATGCTTTTTTTTTTAATTTTTGTATGTGTATGAATGTACTGTCTGCATGTAGGTCTGTGCATTCGTGTCGTGCAATGCCACAGAGGTCAGAAGAGGGTGTAGGATTCCCCTGGAACTGGAGTTAAAGACGGGTCTCAGCTGCCATGTGGGTGCTGGGGATCGAACCCGAGTCCTCTGCAAGAGCTGTTGGCACTCTTAACCGCTAGGCCATCTCTCCAGCCCCGATGAACGCTTTTTAAGATGTACCTTGGCCATCTCTATTTTTTGAGAACTCTCTACTCAAATCCTTCGCCCATCTTTTACTGGGGCACTTCTTTTCTTGATTCTTTTGGTTTTTGAGTTCTTTATAAATTCTCTCTCAGACATGATTCTGGTGACGATTTTCTCCCAGTCTGTGGGTTTTCTCTTCATTTCTTTGGTTGTTTCTTTTGCAGAAGCTTTTTAGTTTCACGGGGCCCTACTTGATTGTCGACCTTCATTCATGTGCAACTGATTTAGAAGGTTGTTTCCTACACCTATATGTTGTAGATTACTGCCAATGTTTCCTTCTAACACTTTCAGTTTCTGGTTTCACATGCAGGTCTTTGACCCATTTGGACTTGACTTTTGTACAAGATGAAAGATAAAAGTCTAGTTTCATTCTTCTACAGGTGGAGGTCCAGTTTTGCCAGCAGCATTGATAAAGATGCTATTTGTCCTCCAGCGAGTGTTCATGGCCCCTTTGTCAAATACCAGGTGGCTGAAATTACATGTAGTCATCTTTTTTTTTTTAAATTTTTTTAATTAATTTTATTTATTTCTGTATGTGTATGAATGTACTGCCTGCATGCAAGTCTGTGCACCCGTGTCGTGCAATGCCGCAGAGGTCAGAAGAGGGTGTCAGATTCCCCTGGAGCTGGAGTTCTCCTGGAATTGGAGTTTCAGACGGCTCTCGGCCGCCATGTGGGTGCTGGGGATCGAACCTGGGTCCTCTGTAAGAGCAGTCGGTGCTCTTAACCGCTAGGCCATCTCTCCAGCCCTCATGTAGTCATCTTTAAGGCTTCAGTTGTGTTCTGTTGATCTACGGGTTTATTTTTGTGCCAGTATCATGCTGTTTTTCTTATTATAGCTCTGTAATATAGTTTGAAATCTAGTATATTAATCACCTCTGCATCTCTTTTGTGATCGGGTTTGCTTTGGCTATTTGGGGTCTTTTGTTCTTCCACATGTATTTTAGGATTTTTTTTTCTAAATTTGTGAATAATGTCATGGAGCTTTTGATTGGGACTAAGTTGAATCTATATATTGCTTTTGGTAGGATGGTCATTTTCACACGATTAATTCTTCCAATCCATGAGCATGGGAGCTCCTTGCACCTTCTGGTATTTTAATCTCTTTCTTTAAAGATTTAAAATTTTCATTGTAGATATCTTTAATATCTTTGGTCAGATTTATTCCAAGATTTTTAGACCATTGTGAATAGGAGGGCTTCCATTTATTCTTTCTCTAATTTCTTGTTACTGGTTTACAGAAAGGCTACTGATTTTGTAGATTAGTTCATAACTTGCCACTTTACTGAAAGTTATGAACTAATATCTAGGAGTTTTCTGATGGAATTTTTGGCATCTCTTAGGTTTAATAGCATATCATCTGCAAAAAGGGATAATTTGACCTCTCCTTTTCCAATTAGTACTCCTTTAATTTCCTTCCTGTGCCTTATTGCTCTCACAAAAGTTTCAATCTCTATATTAAAAAAGAGTGGGGGGGGGCTGGAGAGATGGTCTAGCGGTTAAGAGCACCGACCGCTCTTACAGAGGACCCGGGTTCGATCCTCAGCACCCACATGGCGGCCGAGAACCGTCTGAAACTCCAATTCCAGGAGAGCTCCAGTTCCAGGGGAATCCGACACCCTCTTCTGATCTCCGTGGCATTGCACGACACGGGTACACAAACTTGCATGCAGACAGTACATTCATACACATACAGAAATAAATAAAATTTAAAAATTAAAAAAAAAAGAGTGGGGATAGTGGACAACCTTGCCTGGTTCCTGATTTTAATGGGAATGCTTATAGTTTTTCTCCATTTTTTTCCTACAGTGATGGCGTCAGCGAGACACTCAGAATCACCAGAGGTCATCATCACCGTTTTTCTCCATTTAGAATGATGTTGGCTATGGGTTTGTTGTATATACCTTTAATTATATTGACATATGTTCCCTCCAATCCAATTCCCTCTAGGACTTTTAACATAAATGTATGTTGAATTTTATCAAAGGCCTTTTCCACAGCTATTGAGATGACCATGTGAGTTTTGTCTTTGAGGCCATTTATATGATTTATGACACTTATTGACTTACATATATTTAACCATCCCTGCATCTCTGGAATAAAGCTGACTTGATCATAGCAGATGATCTTTTTTTATGTATGCCCGTATGCAGTTTGCAAGTATTTTGTTGAGAATTTTTGCATATACATTAATTAACCAAGTTAAGGACATAGTTGATTCAAATAAAAAATGAATCTGTATGGGAATAAAACAGCAACTAGACAAAACACTATGTTTGCTAAACCCCCACATTAAATGAATCAAATAAAGAATGAATCAGGAACTGTGAAAATATTGGAGGTTTGTCTGAAATGACATGTCTGCAAAAGTAAGAAAATTGGCAATATTTTTAATTACTTTTCACAGCAAGAGTCCTTAGAAAAATCTATATCATTGAATTCATATGCTAAGCTTGATGTTCTTGGTGTTATATAGTGTACTGTTCAGAAACACTGAGGTCTGTTCCTTAAGATCGGTTATGCAGAAATGTTTGCTGGTTCCTTGAGACTATTTGCTTGTCTCATAATACTGACCAAACAAACAATATCTTAGAAGTACTAGCCCACCACATGTCCATATAGAATTGCAATAACAATACCATCATGTGGTTAAAGCATTTTATGGATTTCACAATTAAACAAAGATATCAGAGGTCTTTAAATTTCATTATGCATATACGTTAATTAAGAATATGAGTTTATAGTTTTCTTTCTTGGTTGTATCTTTACCCAGTTTTAGTATTAGAGTGATGCTGGCTTCATAGAAGGAATGTGGGAGTTCTCCCTCTGTTTTTTACCTTTTTGAATAATTTAAGTAGTATTTGTTGTAGATCTTTCTTAAATGCCTGGTAGAATTCTGCTATAAATCTTTCTGGGCCTGGGATTTGTTGAGTCAGAAGGTTTTGTATTAGTATTTCAATTTCCTTATATGTTATGGGTCTGTTTAAGCTGTTGATCTGTTCTTGGTTAAGCTTTGGTGATTCCCATGATTTCAGATATTCATCCATTTCTTTTAAGTTTTCAAATTTAAGAGAGTATAGGTTTTTAAAGTATTCCCTTAAAATGTTCTGGGTCTTTTTGTTGTCTGTTGTGATGTTTCACCTTTCATCTGTAATTTTGCTGATTTGGAGCTGTTCTTTCTTTCTGTTGGTTAAGTGAGCTAAGGGTCTATCTATCTTATTTATTTTTGTAAAGAACCAGCTCTTAGATTCATTGATTCTTTGTATTGTTTTCTTTGTTCCTATTTCACTAATTTCTGCTCTGATTTTTGTTATTTCATCTTGTCTCCTGGGTTTGGGTTTGATTTGTTATTGTCTTTCAAGAGTCTTGAGTTGCATTGTTAAATCACTTATTTTCTCTCTTTCTGATTTTTTAAATGTAGGCACTTACAGCTGTAAACTTCCCTCTCAGGACTGCTTTAAAGATGTCCCAGAGGGTTCACTGTGTTCTATTGTACTTTTAATTTAATTCCAAGAATACCTTTATTTCTTTCTTAATTTCTCCTTTGACCCATTCATCATTCAGGAGTGTGTTGTTTAATCTCCATGAGATCGTGTAGTTACTAGGACTTCTTCTGATGTTGAGTTTAAGCTTTATTGCACTATGGTATGATAGAATGCATGGAATTATTTCAATTTTTGGTATTTTTTTTACCCAGTATGTGGTCAACTTTGGAGAAAGTTCCATGGGGTGCTAGATAGAAAGTATATGCTTTGCTACTTAGATGGAGTATGCAGTAGATGTCTGTTAGATAACATTTGATGTATGGTATTGTTTAATTCAGATGGCTCTCTGTTTATTCTTTGTCCTGTTGACCTGTCTAATGGGGAGTATTGAATTCCCCGACTACTAGTGACTTGGTATTAATCTGTGTCTTAAGGTCCTGGAGTATTGTCTTTATGAACGTGGGTGTACCAGAGTTTGATACATATATGTTCATGATTGTAATATTTTCCTGGTCTTTTTTTTTATCAGATTGAAGTGATCCTCTTTATCTGCTCTGATTAGTTTTAGTTTGAATTCTATTTTTTCAGGTATCAGAATTACAACTCCTGCTTGCTTCCTAGTGCTGTTTTCTTAGAATATATTTTCCATCCTTTCACCTAAGGTAGTGCCTGTCCTTGAGGATAAAATGGGTTTCTTGCATACAAGAAAAAGATGGATTTTGTTTCTTTTTTTTTTTTTTTTGATGTTTTTATTTTTTTTATTTTTTTTAATTAGTTTTTTATTGATGCTTTGTGCATTTCATACATTTTTTCCAATTCACTTCAGGCGTTGTTTTCCCAGTTCCCTGTCACAGCCCCCCTCCACCCCTCCCCCCACCCCACCCCCACATCCCATCCCAGATCATGCATTCTGCCATAACTGTCCGCATCTTTCTCTCAGTTTTTTTTTCATTTTTAGCTATAATTGAAATCCATGAGTACAATGCATCCTTCATGCAAACCTATCTGCAGGCTGTTGTGCCCAAACACCTACAGCCCCACCATCCAGTGGGGGGTGACAGGTTGTTTGTTCAATCAAGTTGATCAATGAGTGTCCAGACTACATTGCTGTAGTTTCACCATTCACCCCAATCCGCAGCCCTTACATTCTACCACGCCCCCTCTTCCGCAGTTGTTCCCTAGCTTAGAAACGGGGCACAGGTGGATGAGAGGTAAAACAGTCCACTCTCTCTGGAGCTGTTGACTTGGACTCTGGTCAATCTGGCATGGCTGTTCTTTCATGGGCTGACAGTTTTGTCCAGGAATAACCTTTTCGTGATCCGACTAATGAAAACAAGCAATTAGAATATAGGTATTTAAGACACTAATAGTTATGGTAGGTTACTTTAGCATAGACACATGTTTGTATGTTAATCCATGAATTACAATTTTCCCCCTGTTAAATATGACAGGGTCTTACTGTGGCTTATAACATCTCCTAACCCTGTAGAGGATGTAAGCTTGTGGCATCAGCCATGGGTTATTTCTCCAAGGGGAGAGCCAATAGCCAATTAGATTTGGGAGTATACGGCACATGGTGCCTCTGCTGCACATTTAATATTTAAAATTATTATTGAAAAATGTGTATTGGTTTCTGTCATTTTAATTTTGTTTGCATTCTTGGTCTCAGTGCTTACACAGTTATACCTTCATTTAGTTTCTTTTTATTGCCCCTTTGGTATAGTCATTCCTTTCTCCAGCTCTTTGTATTGCTTCAAGTATTTTCTGAAGGGCTGGGTTTATGGACATGAATTCTTTCAGGCTATTAGTGTTGTGGAAGTTTTGCTTTCCTGTTCAAATATAATGGACATTTTTCTGGGTAAAGTATTCTGGGTTGGCATCTATTTTCTTGATTGCTGATCCTTGTGGAAGAGTCCAGCCATCCTGGGCAGGGGAGCCTGAGTCATGAAGAAAGGAAGCTGGGCTGGGCGTGGTGGCGCGCACCTTTAATCCTAGCACTTGGGAGGCAGAGGCAGGTGGATCTTTGTGAGTTCAAGGCCAGCGTGGTCTACAGAGTGAGTTCCAGGACAGCCGGGGCTACAGGGAGACCCTGTCTCAAAAAAAAAAAAAAAAAAAAAAAAAAGGAAGCTGAGCCAGCAGCTCTCCCCCATGGTCTCAGCCTCTGCTCCAGCTTCAGTTTCTGCCCTGACTTACCTTGATCAGGACTTTGTTTCTAAGCCAAACGAACCTTTTCCTCCCCAAATTGCTTCTGGCTGTGATGTTTATCACAGCAACAAAAATGCAAGCTAGGACAGCAGCCAATCAAATGACTTGTCTACTTTGTGTTCTCTTCCTTCAAAGCTGACTCCAGACACTGCTGAGCGGTAGAACCTCCTTTGGTTCCGAGTGCTGCCTTAAACTTGAATCACTCTTTGCTCAAATCAACACAAGTTTATTTTGTGTAAACTTTTTAACAGGCATTACAGTTCATCATGACTTTCACAATCTTCCTCTATAGTAGGGTCAGATTTTCCTTTTCCATTCTGCCAGCCTTCTTCTCCCTCAACATGTGCACAGCCTGAGTTGGGATGGATCAACTTATTTCATCTTACACAACCACAAAGTTCCACTTTCCAGTAGTTCCTGAATCGACCTCACCCACTACTTTTCAAGCCTCACAATCTTATTAGGATAAAGGAAGACTGAAGCCACATAAACAAATAGATGATATTGGGAGCCAAACAAAAAGTGAAAGATAGAGACCAGATCTCTTATGTTGGTTTCCCTATTGGTTCTAGTTCCAGACCTTATGTTCTGTCAACAACAAAAAATAATCTAACTCTTGACCCACATTCCCAACCAAAAGCTCTGCCTTCTGTCTAGTCTCTGATGCACCTGATGGAAGTTCAAAAGAAATGCCAGGTGTTGAGAAAGAATGTTTGGACTGGGAATTTGTGAAGGGTATTTGTCAAGTGGTAAAGATGATTTAGAATCAAGTCTCCAATAAGTAGAATAGTCAATGCTCTTCCTCAAATGTATGCCTGGGCTGCCGGCATTTCTTTATCATCCGCCTGCACCTCTACAACAAACATTCCATGAGTATCTATCACTGGGTGCTAGAAATCCATAGGGTAGCGATGGCCATCTTATTCTACCCAATCCTTCTTGTGTTCTCAAACATATTATATGGTCCTTGTGGACAAGAACACAAATTTTGACTTATTTTGTACTATACAATAGGAGGTTAACAAAGAACTCAGAACATGACCAAGTAGATGATTAAAATGCAGGTTTAAAACACCAAAGGCCTTTAGAAAAAGCCATATGGAAACCTACCACAATAGAAGCTTCTTAAAATATATACATATACATTATAAAAATAGAATAAAAGGAGTTACCTTATAGCAGAGACATTGCTCCTAGTAGATACCACAGGCTAACAAAATAAAACAACAATGCCAACAATGGACTCCTGCTTTTGAAACTACTGACCAGGAGTCCCACAGACCTTCAAACAATACTGGTCGTTGCCCCCTGCTATCGCTTACCCAGCAGAACTTCACAGGAAGACCCTATTGCTGAAGACCCTACATAAATGAGCTGCAAAAAAAAGTCAAGCTGGTGCTGACTTAAAAGCCTCATCTCCATTTCTAACTTTCACAGTGCTGGAAGGCGCTATGTGCACTGCCTGAAGAGAAAATGAATCCTCACCGTTTTCCAGCTGTGAATCCTACATGACACATCAGCTAAAACAACAGCTGATGCTTCATGGTGCCAGTGCAATAGTGGCACGAATATGAGCATGACTAATCACTTTGTAATTGGATTTAAAATCTATTTCATGCCTGACATTGATATTAGGGCCAGGACCTGAAGCTAGACAGGTCATAGGGCATACAGGAGAGCCTAATACTAGCTTTCTGCTAATGAGATACAGGACTAAACTGACTCCTAATGACTTATTGTTATATCCATAGATTACTGCATCTCTCAACTCTCACCAGAGAAGCTTTCTTATGCAGCACATGCTGATCAACACAGAAACCAACATGCAGAACACAGAGGCTGCAGAATGGCCATCCCTGAATAGGACTCGCATCAAAGTTCTGCCTCCCAAGGCTCAGGGATCACTGCAGAATAGGGGGCAGAGGATTGTAAAAGCCAGAGGTGGTGAATGACCACAAGGAAATAGAGGGGGGCAGTAGGAAACAGGCTTACAAAGGGCGAAATGGGTAAAATGAAGGTGTTTAACTGGGAACTTAGGGGACAGGGCTCTACAAGGGGGAAAAAGAGCTCAAGAGAGGTGGGATAATAGGAGACATATTATCAGGGGAAAATGGGGGTTCTTTAAGTGGGCAAGGAGAAGGAAGGGTTAGATAGGGAGAGAGAGGGGAGAGAGAGAGAGAGAGAGAGAGAGAGAGAGAGAGAGAGAGAGAGAAAGAAAAATAAGGATTATGTGGTAAGAAAAACCAGAGGGAAATATATTGTTTCAAAAAACCTACTGAAAAATACATATATAATACCTGTACATGAGTGCATGCGTATATTTGAAGGTTATATAACAAGAAATACAGTGTCAGATAGGAGAAACCTCCCTTCTGGTTCTTGGTCATGGTAGTTCAAGAGACTCCCAAATAACACAGGCTCTTGCCAAAGCCCTTAATTCCCTCCAAGAACTTGCAAGTAAGACCATA
This sequence comes from Rhizomys pruinosus, assembly GCA_009823505.1. Classification (NCBI taxonomy): domain Eukaryota; kingdom Metazoa; phylum Chordata; class Mammalia; order Rodentia; family Spalacidae; genus Rhizomys; species Rhizomys pruinosus. The sequence goes on from VZQC01004208.1 coordinate 6,191,377, forward strand.
TTGCAGAAGACAAGACATAGTTTGGACACAGGGTGTAGAGCAATGGAGCAGGAACTGGCCTGGAAGGCTCTTCTCTGAAGACTAGCTCTCCTAGTTTCAAAGGATACTACGGCAGATGCTAAGGGAGAAAATCTATCAATGTTCCAACCCCAGCTTTAAAGCCCAACAGCCACAACAATGACCTACACAGCAAATTCTCTCTACTGGTTCAGTAGTGGCACTTTTATCTTGGGGGTAACCAACAGCTACCTAATTGAACCTTAAGCCCACTCAGTGGGAGGAAACTCACATGTGGTACTGTAAACATAGCCAAATACACATAGCTGAAGAGGTCACAGATCCTAGAGGACCCTGGGTCTGTCACATCCTTAGACAAATGTAATTTAATACATGCTAAATATGTATCCTTAAATTTACAGACAAGTATACCATTCACCACACATCACAGAAGCTTCTTTGTGCAACTGATGGAGACTATTATAGAGTTCCAGAACTGACCAAAACCAGAGATCATGTGTCTGTGAAATCCCTAACCTTAAGTGTCATTTCTATGATGGGACCTCTACAGTTAAGCCTCATGGAACATGTGGAACAAGAGATAGAGAAAATATGAATGTCACTCTCAACTCTGACCATCGAAGCTCCCTCATGCAACGGAGGGCGATTAACACAGAAATCCACAACTGGCCAAAGTGTAGAAAACAAGGGACCAGAGAGTGTGTGTCTTTGGATAGGATTCCTCTACTAAACCTCCCACCCATGCCTCAGGAACCACTGCAGAAGAGGGGGGCAAAAAGATTGCAAGAACCAGGATTGGTGGATGACCACAGGAAAAGAATTTTCCAGGCTTCTGGGAACTTGCTCATATAAAATACATAAAAATTCAATAAAAATATATATTGAAAACTTTTCAATGAAAATTGTTTGAATGCTTATTATCTAGAGAGAAAACATTAGACAGGTCCAGAAAATCTTTTCTTTTTAAAAAATTTTATTTATTTTTTTATGTGTATGAATGTACTGTCTGCATGTAGGTTTGTGCACCTGTGTTGTGCAATGCCGCAGAGGTCAGAAGAGGGTGTCAGATTCCCCTAGAACTGGAATTAAAGTTGGTTCTCAGCCACCATGTGGGTGCTGGGGATCGAACCCAGGTCCTCTGCAAGACCAGTCTGTGCTCTTAACCGTAGGCCATCCCTCCAGCCCCTAGAAAATCTTTTTATACCATAATTCCAGCTTTCCTTTCTGCTAGGACCTTCCACTTCCTTCCCTCCCCATTCTCAATATCTTGTTTATTTGCTCATTTGAAGTAGGGTCTTACATAGCCCAATCTGGTCTCAGACTCACTGTACAGCTGAGGCTAGCCTTGAACTTCTGATCCTTTTGCCTCTACCTCCAAAGTGCTGGGATGCTACTGGACTACAAATTAGATTCCTGTCCATTATTATTTGAGTGTGAAATGCTCCCCCATAGGCTCATATATTGAATCTTTGTTCTCCAGCTAATGGCAATAAGAAGTTTAGGAAACATTAATTGGTGGGATCTGCTTGGAGAGGTAGGCTGGTGGGGGAGGGGGGCAATGTTTGAGGATACCTTGTCCCTAGCCCCTTCCCATCATTCTCTCTGCTCCCTATCCTCCACGAAGTGTATAGTCATCCTTGGTCAGACATTCCCCCAGCCAAGAAGTTCTGCCTGAGAGCCCCATTCATAGTCCCAATGGCACTCCCTGCCTTTCTTCCTGCCATAGACCCTGGCTTTTCTTTTTCAGATGGGAATGGGAGGGTGTCTTCTGAAGGACTTGTCCTTGTGACTGTAGAAGCCATGTTAGAATCTAGTCTTTCTCTTAAGTAGTGATCTTGTGTTTATGGGCTCTTCACTATAGGAGAAGTATCTGACTCAATCTAAGGTGAGACTGTATGCAAGAATAGAACTGGTATTTAATTTGCCTAGAGCATCTAGTGACTTGCTTTACCATGGGCAAGGAAGGCAAATAAATGACAAGGATCCTGTCCCTGACCACATTTAGGTCAAGCTTTTATATGCCTTCTTCCTGGGTAGTCTTCAACTTTGCCCTATAAAAGCTTCAACTTTAGCTCAAATAGATTCACCTATCACCTTCTTCCCCAACGACAGAGAGAAGAGAGAAGAGAGACAGCGACTTAAACAAATTCTAATATTATCTCCATCAACCCAAAGCTGAACCCTCAGATAGACCACCCCACTCCCTTAAGTTCATATCTCAAGTCTGCCAAAAAAAAAAAAAGTTAGATTATTCCAGATAACAAGTTTATAGACCTCAGCCTCCAGTTTCCATGGGTAAAAACAAACTTTACAACCACAAATCCTTTTTCTGCCTGTTTGATGTGTACATATAGTTCCTGAAACTCTTAAGCATTATTCTTAAATATCTAGAAGCTATCTTTGAAGGATAAGAGCTCTGTCTCTGTGGGGCCAGGGGTGGGGGAGATATGGTTTTGTGCTCATGGGAGAAGCCCTTCTCAATCTCTAGGAGAAGGATCCAGTTCAATCTAATGTTGGGCTGTATGCTAACAAAAGAAATGGTATTTCTTTTCCTCAGAGCAAAACAGAGCAGAGAAGTCAGACTCCATTATGGTCTGGTTAGTCAGCCAGAGGGTTTCATCGTAAGGATCAACCTCCATGCCCGTTTTTTTAATTTTATACTTCCTGGCTTGCTCAGGCCGTACATGTGCCCCTTCATTTTCCTGTAAAATACGTCTACAGGGGTCAAAGTCAACTTTGATTCTACACTGGTCTTTCTTCAATTGGTCTCAAGCTTTGTTATTTTTTGACAAAAACAAGAGTGAATCTACTGAAGAACTGCCAGAACATTCTCACACTTAAGAAAATGAAACAAACAAACAAAAAAAAAGTGAGCAGAAAAATCGCAATAATCAAGATTATGAAGAAATTTAAGGAGAAACTTCCATTTAGGATGAGAGGTGGCTTGAAACTTCTAGAAGTTGTAATTGCGTACCACAAGGGTACCAACTCTCCAGCCCAGCCAGCAGCTACAGTTTACCACAACCTTGACATTACCTTAGGAAGTAATGGCAGACTAAGCAACCAATCCTACATTGCTACTACCTACTTCCTGTTCCTGAGTACCCATAAAACCCTGTTGTGGAAGCCAAACACATCCTAACTGATTCAGCCCCTAAGACCTGCCCACGTGATGTGGTAAACAGAGAGCAGTGCCTGAAGAGGAGTATTGGTCCTGACTCCATGATAGATGTTGGAAACTTCATCCAAAACTTTTGTCATGAAAAGAGAACCTACTGATCTATATCCGTATGAAATCCAAGCATACTTCTAGGTTTGGCAGAGCTAGACTTGGAAGTGTAACGGAAGCCATGGTAAAACCCTCTCCTATTTGCTCTTCTGTCCCTAGTTGATGTCCATTTCCTCCCCAGGAAGCTCATCCCAAGGTCAGGATTAGCTTCCTCCAGCTTGGCCATGCCCATGGGACCAGGGCCCCTTTCCTTAGGTCCTAGCAAAGACTCAAGGGCCTGGTTTATATCTTCACTATTTCATAACCGTCCACCACGGACAGGGGATATGAATAGTTCTAGCTGGCAGGACATGGCTTCTACATGCAATCAACCCAATGGAAAGCAGAGGTGTCACTGCCCAAAGCCAGGGCGGACAGAAACAGCAAGTGGTCAAATGAGGAGAAAGACCTAAGTCTTAAAGTTAGACCATAAAAACTGGATTGCTACAGCAGCCTTGAAACCTAGACTAGAGAGACCAATACTCCTGTCTCACCCACCTTTATTATTTCACAAGCCATAAAGGGTAGGAATAGGGGCCTACGAAATGGCGTGGCCAGTAAGCATATTTGCTGCTCAAGCCTGATGACTTGAGTTCAATGTCCAGAACACACAGTACAAGGAGAGAACCAACTTCTGAAAGTTGCCCTCTGACCTCTACATGTATACCATGGCACACGCATGCCTATGCTCTCAAACAATGATAATGATAAATAATTTTAAAGGGTAGTAAGAGTCATTATTATTCCTCAGAATAGTGCCTGACTTAAAGCTGACATCTACCCAAAGCTAATTACCAAATGTTCCATCATTAATATAGATTGGGCTGTTGTATGCCATGGATCAATGCACAGGACAGCATCATCATGCACATAGTGTCTTCTACCCAGACACTAGAATGTCAGAGCATCCAGACCAAACTCTAGTTTACATTCAAACAACCAGAAACCCAACAGCCTAGATCCATGGGAGCCATAGGCAGAGAGAGGCCCTTTTCCTAGCCCAGTGCTTACCATGGTGTCAGGGAGAACCCAGCACACACATGCACGTGGCCGATGGAAGTGGCTGATCTCTCTCTTCTCAAGGATTTTTTTCAGCATTACTGTCCAGAAGACAAGAAAGGATAAGCACTGACAGTGGACTTCTAGACAAGCTTTGTTTTTTGACCCTTCAGCACTGCAGACCTTTGGAATTATTTTATTATCTTAGAGTTTCCTCTGCTCATGCGTGTGTGTGTGTGTGTGTGTGTGTGTGTGTGTGTGTCTGTGTGTGTGTCTGTGTCTGTAAGGGAGGGAAGGAGCCAGAATAGAGAGACTGAGGTAGGAAAGAAATTATCAGGATTCTCAGAGATGCGCTTCAGATGATAGAGCATTCCCCCATTGCTCAGTGCAAAATGCCTCTGCTGATTAGCACATGAAGGGGCAGGGACTGGGGAGTAAGATGAATGTGACGTTCCACCAACCCACACTGAATAAACAGACCAAAGCCAACAATCCCTAATGCTTTTGCAGAGCTTTTGTACCAGTGTCATGAAGCTTTCCCACCACAATGACAAATGAGGTCAAAGCAAAGCCTGGGATGTAGCGGGTGCAGCCTTCAGTAGAGAGAGGCAAGAGACAGGGGAGATGGCCAGGAAGCCTCCAGAGGCCTCACCCAGAGCCAAAGGTTTGAACAACCCAATACAGATGCAGCACAGCTCTGCTCCCCAGGCACTGCCTGGCAGAGTCCACGTGGAGTATGTGCCCTGACCCCAGAATGAGCTGTCCTGATACAACCAAGCCGGATAATAGAGAAGAGCCTGGAGTTCATACGAGCTCTGCAGACACCAGTGTATCATGGTGACCTTGAACTTCCCTTCATTTTGTAGTCAGTGTTGGCATTTGTAGAATATGATTATCTATCACAGTGGGAGAGAAAGGAGGTAAGCAGTAGAAAGGAGGTGCCTAGTAACAGGTAAGGTGCCTGGAAATACTCCCTCCCCTTCCTTAGCAGCCTGGGCATCCTTGGAGGTGTTGACAAAGGGCACCTCCCTCCAGAAGAAGTTCGGCCTGGAGCTGTTGGGAGTACCACTTAGAGCCAAAGGCTCCAACCCAGATTCAGCTTTGGCTCAAGAGTGTGGGCAGGCCATTTAAACCTGCCAAGCCTCCACTTCCTCATCTGTGACATAAAGATACTAATGGTATGCGCACCACAGGGATCTTGGGAAAATCTCACATCTCAAAGCAATTCTTCCTGCCAGCAAATAATGCTTCCCAAGAATGTATCAAGCAAGCAAAAAGCTCATTGCCCAACACCAGTTATTTCATCTAAAACTAAAGAGGTAGGGGGTCCAAATAGCCTTAAAAGTGGAGAAGAAAACAACTCCATCAAACAATTCCATCAATCATAATGTATTCTACTCACAGTCTGAGCAATTCTCAACCCTTTGTCTAGGATGATACACATAAACCATAAAATAAAAATAAACAACAACAACAAAAAGAAAGAAAATCCTAGGTCCAAGGCCCCATCAATACCACAGGAAGATCACAAGGGCAAAGTGAGAGTAACTCAGCAAGGCAGATTTTACTTTTGCAAAAAAGGTGTCTTGCATGGTCGTTAGATCTAGCAAATACACAAAAGACCCAGTCAGCTTGGGGACCTTTTATCCCTAATGCAAGAGAACTGTATCTTCTCCCCATTGGCTGGGATCTGATTTCACAGTCTTTCCCAGTTGGCTAGTTTAAAAGACTCAGTGAAGGGAGAAGAGCTCCTGCTTTGGGCCGTCAGGCTCAGGAATGCATCAGAGCCTTTCCTTAAACAGAAGTCTTACAGGGCGTGGTGGGTCTTTGTCATAGACCAAGTTCCAAGTTTTACAGGGTTGGAAAGATAGGACTAATACATAATGGTTTTTACACAAGGCATCAGCTTCCTCCTTGAAATCAACATTTAATAGCTAAAGCTAATCTTGATGGAAGGGATTATCTAATTTGGAAGGCTAATTTATCAGATTTTTTCCCCAAGAACATGACATGTAAATAAATAATAAATAAAGCCTGGTAGTTTTCTACTTTCAAGCCTGGCTTAAAGTTAAAATAAAAAATAGCCTTTACTGGAAAGTATCAGTATAAGACAGGGGCTAATTAAGTTTTTCAAGTTGACAGACATAAAGAAATTGTGGATATGTTTTATCATGTTGCCCCAAATACAGCGAGGGAAAAACTCTAACTAATAGTAAAACAGTATTTTTGTTAGCTCGACTCTCCTAGTTTATGAGTGCTATCATGTACTCATGATCTTTAGAGACGATTTTAAACATGACTTAGAGATAACAAAAACCCCTGAATTCAGCCTCTCCCAGGTGACCTTCCCAAACTGTGCAGAGCCTACTGGCCAGCAGCAGGCCAGACCTCAGGAGGAAGCCTGAGAGTGTCTGATTAGTGCCTGACTGGGGGCTCTGCAGGAACTCCTAAATAGCTGGACTAGAGCTATCTGGTCCCTCCAATATAAAATCAAAAGAAACAGCCTGAAGCCTACACCAACCAGCTTTTCATATCCAGTAAGAAAACAACCAAGGCACAACAAAAATACAAACAGAATCAGACTTCAACCCAAAAAAGGAAGGCTTGAGTTTCATATTAGAATTCCAAATAACAACAAAAAATCCATATGCCAAAATTACAACAAAAAGTAATGTTAAAAACTCAAATAATATGTCCCCACCAAACACCACCAGTACTATATTAGAATTCTTTGTCATAAACCAAGTTCTATAGTACTATAGAACTACAGAAGTACTATAGAAGAGATCTACAATACAGATAACACAGGTCACAGAATTTAAAAGAACAATCATAAACATAATCAAAGAATTCAATGAATTTAAAGAGCATACCAGCAAAAACATCAAAGAACTAAAGGAATACGGGATAAACTTTTTTTTTAATGTGTATGAGTGTACTGTCTGCATATAGGTTGGTGCAACGGTGTCGTGCAATGCCACGGAGGTCAGAAGAGGGCGTCGGGAATCAAACCCAGGTCCTCTGCAAGAACAGTCGGTGCTCTTAACCACTGAGCCATCTCTCCAGCCCCAAGATAAACTTCTAACTGAATCTTAAAAAGAGACAGAAATATTGAAGAAAACTCAGGCTGAAATTAAGAAGGAAGTGAAATGCTCAATAAGCCAATTTAAAATGACAGGACAGTCTCCCCAGTAAAATGATGTGGGAAGATCCTGTTTGAATTAGGGTCCAGTTCTCAGCTAGCACCCCTCAGGGAACCATGTGGGAGTCATGGGATTCCTCTGACCCCACCCCAAGAGGGAGCAAGCAAAGCAGCCTAGATACATGACATTAGGTGGAGCAGCAGTATATCATGGCACGTAACTGGGGATCTGTGATTGACTCTGGGAGCTGACGTCATTTTGCTTATAAAAGTGAGTTTCAGCAGGCAATAAAGTGAATTCTCCATTACCATCATTACACAGAATTCCTGGCCATTATTTCTGCATGCATACAGGCCAAATCAGGCCTGAATTTCGAGTGTCCTGGCTAGTGGGTTGGATGGCAGTCCATCAGACCACCAACCTGGTAATCTGGTGTGGGGCTGGAGGTCACCAGCTGTGAACTGAATAGGTGTAGGCTGAAGATAAGCCATCAGCCATCGCCCTGAAATTCTTGTCCAGAGACCAGCAGTCTTTGGGCAGGTGGAAAGCATAGCCAGATGGGGCACGTTCCATTTTCCCAGGCTAAGGACCTGAGTTGGAAGTACCTCTCAAGTCTGGTTATGAAAGTAACCAACTGACCTCTGCGTCAAGGGGTCAGTTCCCTACAGTGGCCACAGGTGGGCACCGTGCTCCCCTTCCCTTAGGACTGCACTGTACCTGCTCATAATAAGAGAAGCTCCCACAGAATGAATGAAATGGAAAGGAGAATATCAAGAATGAATGATAAAGTTGAAGAATTGGACTGCTCAAGCAACGATTATGAAATCTTTAAGAACATGGGAATGGAATAGACAGGAAATGTGGGACACCATGAAAAGACCAAATATATATTTATATATATCATAGGCAGAGAAGAAGAGGAAGAGGAAGAGGAAAAGGAGGAAGAGGAGGAGAAAGAAGAAGAGAAGAGGAGGAAGAGGAGGACGAGGAGGAGGAGGAGGAGGAGGAAGAGGAAGCTGCTGTTCAAGATAATGGCATTGGTGCAGCAGGACTATATGAGAAAATTTCCCAAAATTAAGGAACGTGTCCTTACAAATAGAAGAAGCAGATAGACCACCAAATAGACAGGACAAGAAAAGAAACTCTCCGTGGCATATAATAGTAAAAACACCAAATGTACAGAACAAAAAGAGAATACTGAAAGCTGAAAAAGAAAACAAGTCATATATAAAGGAAAACCCGTCAGAATTACAGCTGACTTTTCTTTTTTTAATATTTATTTATTTATTTATTTATTTATTTATTTATTTATGTATTTTTGTATGTGTATGAATGTACTGTTTGCATGTAGGTTTGAGCACCCATGTCCTGCAATGCCTCAGAGGTCAGAAGAGAGTGTTGGATTCCCCCTGGAACTGTAGTTAAAGACAGTTCTCAGCTGCCATGTGGGTTCTAGGGATTGAACCTGGGTCCTCTGTGAGAGCAGTCAGCTCTCTTAACCACTAGGCCATCTCTCCAGGCCCTACAGCTGACTTTTCAATGTAACTATGAAAGCCAGAAGAGCCTGGACCAAAATATTACCAGTTCTTAAATGACCTTAGATGCCAACCAAGAATACTTTACACAGAGGAAAAAAATGTCTATTATAATTGAAGGTGAAAGAAAAATCTTTAACAACATGAATAGGCTGAAAGAATTCATGTTCCCCAAACCAATCCCTTGAAGAATACTTGAAACAATACAAAGAGCTGAAAAAAGGAATAACTATACCCAAGGAGCAATGCAAAGAAAATAAATAAAGGTACAATTGTAGAAACACAAAGTTAGACAAAGAATGGCAAACAGAAATTTAAATGATGGGATCAATACATATCTTTTAATAACTTTAAATATCAATAGACTGAACTCCCCAGTCAAAAGACACAGCCTAGTTGAATGGATTAAGAAACAAAATCTGCAGGGTGTGGTGGCGCACGCCTTTAATCCCAGCACTCAGGAGGCAGAGGCAAGTGGATCTCTGTGAGTTCAAGGCCAGCCTGGCCTACAGATTGAGTTCCAGGCCAGCTAAAGCTCCAGGGAGACCTTGTCTCAAAAACACCAAAAAAAAAAAAAAGAAACAAAATCCATCTTTTTGTTGTCTCCACAAATCTCACCTCTAAGGACAAGCCCTACCTTAAGGTGAAAGGATGGAAAAAAAATATCCAAGCAAATGACACTAAGAAACAAGCAGCAGTTGCAATTCTGATATCTACAAAAATAGGATTCAAATGAAAATTAACCAGAAAACATAAAGAGGGCCACTTCATTCTGATCCAAGGAACAAATGACCAAGAAGATGTTACAGTCAGGAACATATATGCACCAAACTCTGGTGCATCCAACTTCATAATAACAGTACTATCAGACTTTAAGATACAGATTAATCCCAACTCAAAAATAGCTCTAAGTGCCTACATTTAAAAATCAGAAAGAGTACAAATAAATGACACCATTGTAACCCAAGACCAGGGCAAAACCAAAAAACACCCAAACCCACCAGAAGAGAAGAAATAACAAAAAGTCGGAGTAGGAATTAATGAAATAGAAACAAGTAAAACAAGTAAAAGAATCAATGAATCTATGAGCTGATTCTTTTAAAAGATAAACAAGACAGAGAGATCCTTAGCCCAGTTAACCAAAAGAAAGAACAACTCTAAATCATCAAGATCAGAGATGAAAGGGAACAACAGACACCAAAAGGATCCAGAACATTATAAAAGAATACTTTAAAAACATACACTCTATTAAACTTAAAAATCTAAAAGAAATGGCCAAATATCTGAAATCACAGGACTCGTCAAAGCTAAACTAAGAACAGATCAACAGCTTAAATAGTCCCATAACATATAAGGAAACTGAAACAGTAAAACAAAACCTCCAGACTAAAAAAACACCCCAGGCCTAGATTTAAGCAGAATACTACCAGAAATTTAAAGAAGGTCTACAACCAATACTACTTAAATTATTCAAAAAGGTGGAGCTGGGCACTAGGTTCTGGAACTGGAACTACAGTGAGTTGGGAACTGGGTTTTGGGAGGCAGGTGCTGGTTGCCAGAAGCCGGGAATGGCGGAGCCTGTCAAGCCAGAACTGGAGCTGTAGCAGAGGAAATGGGCTGCTGGGTAGGTGGGCAGAGCTCTGTCTTGCTTCCCAGGATCTTCGAACTGGGATTCAGAAACTGGGTGCTGGGTGCCAGCGGTGGTGCCAGTGGAGTCTGTCGAGCTGGAATTGGAGCTATCCATTTTAGTTTTTGAGAGTTCCCCTTAGTGCTTTCCGTAGGGGTTGCAGGAGCTTTCAATCCCACCAGCGGTGGATGAGTCTTTCTCTTTTCCCACATCCTCTTCAGGGTTTGGTATCATTTGTTCTCTTGATCTTAGCCAGTCTGACTGGGGTAAGATGAAATTTCAAAGTGGTTTTTATTTGCATTTTCCTAATCACTATCAATGTTGAACAGGCTTTAAGATGTTCCTTAGCTCATCTTTTAATTGGATCATTTGTTTTCTTATTCTTTGTTTTTTTTTTTTTTAATTTCTTTATATATTCTGCATGTTAAACCTCTGTCAGAGGTGTGGATGGCGCAGGTTTTCTTCCTCTCTGCGGATTGTCTCTTTTTTTTTAATTTTTTAAAATTTTATTTATTTATTTCCTATCTGTATGAATGTACTGTCTGCATGTAGGTCTGTGCACCCGTGTCGTGCAATGCCGCGGAGGTCAGAAGAGGGTGTCAGATTCCCCTGGAACTGGAGCTCTCCTGGAATTGGAGTTACAGACAGTTCTCAGCCGCCATGTGGATGCTGGGGATTGAACCCGGGTCCTCTGCAAGAGCAGTTGGTGCTCTTAACCACTAGGCCATCTCTCCAGCCCCAAGGATTGTCTCTTTATGACCTTTTTTTTCCTATACAGAAGCTTTTTAGTTTCATGAGGTCCCACTTGTTGATTGTTGACCTTAATTCCTGAGCAACTGATGTCCAATTTAGAAAGTCCTTCCTTACACCTGTATCTTGTAGGTTACCGCCAATGTTTTCTTCTAACAGTTTCAGAGTTTAAGGTTTCACATTAAAGTCTTTGAACCATTTGACTTTTGTGCAAGGTGAAACATAAGGTTCTTATCTAGAAAGATAAGGTGGAGATCCAGTTTTGGGGCATCATTTGCTGAAGATGCTGCCTTTCCTTCAGGGAGTGTTCCTGGCACCTTTGTCAAATACCAGGTAGCTGAAATTGCATGTACTCATGCTCAGATCTTCAATTATGTTCCATTGATCTAGAGATCTAGTTTTTATGACTAGAGCTCTGCAATATAGTTTGATATCTGCTACTGTAGTCCCCCCCATGCATTGCTTTGTGCTCTGGGCTGCTTTCGCTATCCAGGGTCTTTTGTGCTTCCATATCTATTTTTTAGACTATTGTGAATGGGAGAATTCCCATGTATTCTTCATTTGATTGTTTGTTATTGGTATATAGAGGGACTACTGATTGTTTTAGATTAATTTTAACATGCTACTTTACCTTTGATAAATCCATGTTGAATTTTATCAAAGGTCTTTTCTGCATCTATGGAGATGACCATGTGATTTTTGTCTTTGAGACCATTTTATGATTATGACATTTATTGACTTATGTATATTGAATGATCCCTGCATCTCTGGAATAAAGCTGACTTGATTGTGATAGATGATCTATTTTATGTGTCTGTATGTGGTTTGCAAGTATTTTTCCATCTATGTTCATTAAGTATATGAGTCTGTTTTTTTTTTTCATAGTATCTTTACCTGGTTTTAGTATTAGAGTAATGCTGGTTTCATAATGGGAATTTGGGAGTTCTCCCTCTGTTTCCACCTTTTTGAATAATTTAAGTAGTATTGGTTGTAGACCTTCTTTAAATTTCTGGTAGTATTCTGCTTAAATCTAGCCCATTTCCTCTGCTACAGCTCCAGTTCTGGCTTGACAGGCTCCACCATTCCCGGCTCCTGGCAACCAACACCTGCCTCCCAAAACCCAGTTCCCAACTCACTGTAGTTCCAGTTCCAGAACCTAGTGCCCAGCTCCTGGCTCCCAGAAGGTAAGACAGAGCCCTGCACATGGCTGTGCACATCCTCTCCAGCTTCCTGCTCCAAAGCATGTAAAACAAGGCATGCCCCCACACCCAGAGGTTCTCCCAAATGAACAAGCCCCAACTCCAGCTCAGCTCCCACTTGGTTCCCGGCTCCTGGCAGCTCCAGCTCTGGCAACCGACAGGTAAGACAGAGCCCCACCCACCCTGAGGCCAGATTCCCAAACAGCAACTCAGGACCCAGCAAGTGAGACAGAACCCCAGATGCCCATACAGCTCAGCTCCAGCAACATTCCAGAATCCAAACCCATTAGCTAGGGAACACCTCAGGCCCTCCCCTGGCACCAGGCTAGGCCTTCCTGGCCCTGAACCCAGATCCAGAGGCTTACAGCCAGCCCAGGAGAACCAGTAGGCATACCTCATGCATTGCAGGGTTTAAGCCAACCTTATTATTACATGCCCTGGGCCTGTGGAGAAGTTCCAGACTAGATGAGTGAGAAGGGAGAAAACTAGCTGGTCTCTCCAGTACAAAATCAAATGTTAAAAACCTGTAGCTTAGACCATCCAGCCTTTCATACCTAATAAGAAGACAATGAAGTCATGAAGAAAACAAGCAAAGTCAGTCTTCAATTCAACTAAGAAACACTTGAGTTTCATAACAGAATACAAACAATAAAACAAATCCACATGCTAAAACTACAGTGAAAAAGTAATAACATGAAAAACCCAAATAATAAGTCCCCACTAAATACTACCAATCCTGTAGAAGACTCCTACCATAAGAACCCCCTAGAAGTAACCCAGGACACAGATCTTAAAAGAACTATCATAAATATACTCAAAGAATTAAAGAAATTTAAAGAACATACAAACAAATGAATCAAAGAACTAGAAGGAGATAGACTAAAAGAAGAAAATTATAAACTTTTGAATAAAGTCACAAAACATATGGAAATACTGAAGAAAACTCAGGCTGAAATGAAAAAGGAAATTAAAGACTCATCCAGCCATTGGAAAGGGACAGGGGAAAACCTCAGTAATGGAATGAATGCAGTATAAAATATAATATCAAGACTGGAAGAACTGGAAAGAAGCAAAGATTATAAAAAAAATTTTTAATTTTTATTTATTTATTTTTTATATGTATGAATGTACTGTCTGCATGTAGGTTTGTGCACCCATGTCGTGCAATGCCATGGAGGTCAGAAGAGGGTGTCAGATTCCCCTGGAACTGGAGTTCTCCTGGAATTGGAGTTACAGACGGTTCTCAGCCGCAATGTGGGTGCTGGGGATCGAACCCAGGTCCTCTGCAAGAGCGGTCGGCACTCTTAACTGATAGGCCATCTCTCCAGCCCCTATAAAAATTTTTTAAACACAGAAGTGGGGCTGGAGAGATGGCCTAGCGGTTAAGAGCTCAGACTGCTATTGCAGAGGACCCAGGTTCGATCTCCAACACCCACATGGCAGCTGAGAACTGTCTTTGATTCCAGTTCCAGGGGAATCTGATGCCCTCTTCTGACCTCTGTGGCATTGCACAACACAAGTGCACAGACCTACATACAGACAGTACATTCACACACATAAAAAATAAATTTGGGGCTGGAGAGATAGCCTAGCGGTTAAGAGCACCGACGCTCTTGCAGAGGACCCGGGTTCGATCCCCAGCACCCACATGGCGGCTAAGAACCGTCTGTAACTCCAATTCCAGGAGAACTCCAGTTCCAGGGGAATCCGAGACCCTCTTCTGACCTCCGCGGCATTGCACGACATGGGTGCACAGACCTGCATGCAGACAGTACACTCATACACATACAAACATAAATAAATAAATAAATAAATAAGTAAATAAATAAATAATTAAAAAAAAGAAAATAAATAAAATTAAAAAAAAATTTTTTAAAAACCGCAGAAGTGAAATAATCAGGAAATGGGGGATACCATGAAAAGTCCAAACCTTTGCATCATAGGTATAGAGGAAGAAGAAGAATTCCCGAGAAAATGGTATTGACCAGATCATCAACAGGGTTGTAGAAGAAAATTTCCCAAAATTAAATGAAGACATACCCATTCAAATACAAGAAGTACAGAGAACACCAAATAGACAGGACCAGAAAAGAAATTCCCCATGCCATATCATAGTAAAAACACTAGATGCTGAAAACAAAGACAGAATACTGAAAGCTACAAGAGAAAAACAACAAGTCACATATAAAGGGAAACCCATCAGCTGTTGTTTCATTGCAAACAATGAAAGCCAGAAGAGCTTGGACCAAAGTATTTCCAGTTATAAATGACTATAGATGCCAACACAGGGCACTCTACCCAGCAAAAATGTCAACTATAATCAAAGGAGAAAGGAAAATTTTTCATGATACAAACCAGCTGAAAAACTACATGACCAGAAAACCAACCCTTCAGAGAATACTTGAACCAAAACCAACAGTAAAAGAAAGGAACAACTATACCCAAGAAGCAAGAGAAAGTAATTAATGAAGGTATAAATGTGGAAATACAAACCTAGACCAAAAATGCAAACAGAAACTAAACAATATACATCTCTCAATAATAACTTTAAATATCAATGGTCTGAACTTCCCAATCAAGAGACACAGCTAGAAGAATGGATTAAGAAAATGAATCTATCTTTTTGTTGTTTACAAGAACTCCATCTCACCTTCAAAGACATGCACTATCTTAAGGTGGAAGGATGGAAAAAAATATTCCAAGCAAATGGTACTAAGAAGCAAGCAGGACTTGCTATTCTAATACCAGACAAAATAGACTTCAAATTAAAACTAATCAGAAGAGATTAAGAGGATCACTACACTCTTATCAAAGGAACAATTAACTATGAAGTTTTCACAATCATGAATATATATGCACCAAGCTCTGGCGCACCAAACTTCATAAACACAATTACACAGGACTTTAAAGTACAGCTTAATCCCAATACACTAATAGTATGGGATTCAAGGCCACGCTGTGCCCATTAGACAGGTCACCGAGACAAAGAATAAACAAAGAGACATCTGAACTGAACAAAATGATACACCAAATGGACCTAATAGACATCTACTGAATATTCTACCCAAGCACCCCATGAAACATTCTCCAAAATTGACCACATACTGAGACATAGAACAAACCTCAACAAATACAACAAAAATTGAAATAATTCCATGCATTCTCTCAGACCATAATGCAATAAAGCTTAATATCAACACCAGAAGAAGCCCTACTATCTACAAGAACTCATGGAGACTAAATAACCACTCCTGAATAATGAATGGGTCAAGGGAGAAATAAAGAAAGAAATAAAAATATTCCTGGAATTGGCCGGGCGTTGTGATGCATGCCTTTGATCCTAGCACTCAGGAGGCAGAGGCAGGCAGATCTTCGTGAGTTCAAGGCCAGCCTGGTCTACAGAGTGAGTTCCAGGATAGCTGGGGCTACAGGGAGACCCTGTCTTGAAAAGACCAAAAAAAAAAATTCCTGGAATTAAAGGAAAAGGACAATTCAACACAACAAAACCTATGGGACACTTTAAAAGAGGTCCTGCAAAGGAAAATTATAGCTCTAAGTGCCTACATTTAAAAAAAAAAACCAAAAAAAAAAAAAAAAACCAGAAAGAGCACAAACAAGTGACCTAACACTGCAGCTAAAAACACTTGAGAGACAACAACAAATCCCAAACCCAATAAACAAGAAGAAATAACAAATATCAGAATGGATGTCAATGAAATAGAAACAAAACAATACAATACAATGAATCTAAAAAAACATTGGCAGTAACCTACAAGATACAGGTGTAGGAAAAGACTTTCTAAATCAGACAGCAGTTGCACAGGAAATAAAATCAACAATCAACAAGTGGGACCTCATTAAACTAAAAAGCCTCTGTACAAGGAAAGAAACAATCCAAAAAGTGAAAAGAAAACCCACAGAGTGGGAGGAAACCTTCACCAGTGATACATGTGGTTTAAAATCCAGATTACATTAATTACTCAAAAAACAAGGGAGCAGGAAAACAAATGACCCAATCAAAAGATGGAGTAAAGAGCTGAACAGAGACTTCACAAATGAAGAGTAAAGATGGCTGAGGAACATCTTAAAGCGGTTCACATTGATAGCTAGTAGGGATAATGTCAATTAAAACTACTTTAAGTATCATCTACCCCACTCTTGCTATGATCAAGAGAAACAAATGAATACAAACGAGAGGATGTGGGGGAAAAGGGAAAGACTCATCCCAGCGTCTGGTGGATGCTAAAGCTCTGCGAAGCGCCTTCGGAAAGCAGCTGTGGGAGAAACTGCTTAAAAGGCCTGTTTTGAGACCCTCACTGTCTCGAAACGACCAACAAAAAAAAAAAAAAAAAAAAAGAAAAGAAAAAAAAAAAGACTCAAAATGAACCTACCACTTGACCCAGTCATACCACTCCTGGGTTTATACCCAATAGAGTCATCCTATAGCAGAGATACGTGCACAACCATGCTTATTGCAGCTCTCTTCACAATAGCAAAGAGCTGGAAGCAACCCAAGTGTCCCTCAACTAATGAGCAGATAATGAAAATGTGGTATAGCTACATTAATGGAGTTCTATGCATCAGTAAAGAAAGACAACATCATGAACTTTGCAGATAAATGGATGGAACTAAAAGTCATTATGCTAAGTGAAGTAACACAATCCCAGAAAAACAATCGATGTATGGTGTCCCTCATTTGTGAATCCTAGCACCAAATCCTTATATGTAAATGAAGCTGGGTAATTTTTTCATAAAAATAATACCACATTGACTGATGCTACTATAGATATAGCTTGAAGTTTATGTCTTTATTTTCCTGAGTGCCAAGATTTATGAGAAAGACTAAATCTCTTCTTTAAAAGTACATTAAAACATACATGAACTTGCCATGTAACTTGGGAATGTAAAATTATATTTCTTTTTACCTCCATGCAACATTACTGTTAAAATGTGAATCCCAAATGTGTTTTAGAATTAACCTATAGTTTATTTTCAGACTCTTGTCATTTTGGTCTATGTATGGAGTATATATATTAGAGTAATATAAAATTTAAAAAAACTAAAATGAACCTACCACTTCACCCGGTTATACCACTCCTTGGCATATACCCAAAGGATTCATCCTACAGCAGAGATACTTGTACATCCATGTTTGTTGCTACTCTTTTCACAATAGCTAAGACATGTAAGGAACCTAAGTGCCCCTCAACTAATGAGTGGATAATGAAAATGTGGTACATTTACACAATGGAGTTCTAGTCAGTGGTAAAGAAAGAGGACATCATGAAATTTTCGATAAATGGCTAGAAGTAGAAGAGGTTATACTAAGTGAAGGAACACAGACTCAGAAAAACAAATGATGTATGTCCTCCCTCATGTGGATCCTAACACCAAATCCTTATATGTAAGTATGTGTCCTAGTGTAACTCTAGGAACCAGGAAAATGGAAAGAAACCAGAGAGGGAAAGGGAAAAAGGGAATCTGAGAGTGGAGAACAGTAAGAGACAGGGACGACTACAGGGAAAATGGATAAAATGGGGTTATTTAAACAGGAGGGGATGAGGAAGTATTATACAAGGATCTTTTGGGGATAAGATGAAGAAGGAGCTCAAAAGGGGTGCGACCATAGGAGACTGGTATTATTCAATGGGGAAATGAGGACATTTAAATAGTGGGACATGGAGGGAGGATTATATGGGGATAGAGCGAGAAAAGATAAATAATGCCTATCTAGTGCAAAGAGATTAAGGGAATCATATTAGTCCAAGAACCCACTGACAGATTACACATACAATGTCTCTACATGAGTCCATGTATATAGCTGAAGGCCACATAACAAGAAACAGTGCCAGACAGGAGAAACTTTCTTTTGAGTTGTTGGCCAGGGTAGTCCAAGAGACTCCAAAAATTACACAGGCTATTGCCACAGCCCTTGATTGCCTCCCAGAACTTGAAGGTCAGGCTCTATTGCTGAAGACAGGATATGCTTTGCAGGATTTGGAGCACTGGAGGTGGAACTGATCTGGAAGTGACTTACCTGAAGGCTAGCTCTCATAGCTTTGTAGAGTACTACACCAGCTTGCAGGCCAAACAACCACATCAGTGACTGACACAGCAAATGACATTTGTACAATAGTGGCACTTTTATCTTGGGGGTAATCAACAGCTTCCTAATTGGATTTAAAGCCCACTCAATGGAAGAAAACTCATGTGTGTAAACATACCTAAATACACATGGATGGAGAGGTCATAGGTCTTAGAGAAATCCCTACACTAATGTAAATTTTTACTGTGTGCAAAATATGTCTCCTTATATTTATAGAAAAGTATCCCAATCACCACTCATCAAAGAAGCTTCTTTTTTTTTTTTTTTTTTTTTTTTTTGTTTCTTTTTGAGACAGGGTGTCCCTGTAGCCCCAGCTATCCTGGAACTCGCTCTGTAGACCAGGCTGGCCTTGAACTCACAGAGATCCCCCTACCTCTGCCTCCCAAGTGCTAGGATTAAAGGTGTGCACCACCATGCCTAGCCCAAAGAAGCTTCATTACACCAGACAGAGACTATTACAGAGTTCCACAACTGCTCACACACAGACATTTTCTGTTTGCTCGGACCTAAGTGGCACATCTACAATGCACCTTCTATACCTAAGGCTCACAGTACATAGAACAAGGGTAAAGAGGACACTAATAAATCTCTCGGTTTTCATTAATGAAGCCCACTCATGCAACAGGAGGCTAGGAACATAAAAGGTCAAGAGAGTCTGCAGAGTGTAGGTCCTTGAACAGGGCTCGTATATTAAGCTTCCTCCACCCAGGGATCAGGGACCATTGCAGAAGAGGGGAAGAAAAGATTCTAAGAGGCAGGGAGGAGGTGCATGACCATATGGAAATAGAATCCTACAAGCTCCTGGGACCTTGCTCACATGAACCTACAGCAATGGTGTCAGCATGCACAAGACCCATGCAGACTCAAGCAGACAAAACCCCAGCTCAGAACACTGGAAATGGGCAGCAAGCCCCAATCTTAGTCGAAGAAATATTGGCAGCTGATTACTGCTGGGTAAGGAGAGCTGATCTTCTTAATGGGAAGGAGTCCTGATAGACTGACTAGCCCCCAGTGGATGAGCTTGCACCGAGGAATGTCTGGGGACACTAACTTGACATAATGGGCCTTGACACAAATGTCAGAATGTACGAATTCCAGTGGGGGCTGTGGTAGGGTGTCCGTGGGGAGGGGCATAAGGATGGTGAAGGTTGATTGAGATGTTCTATATGAAATACATAAAGTTCAATAAAAATTTATTTTAAAAAAATGGTGGAGACATCTTTGCAACAGGAGAATCTGCCTGTTAATCCTCAAAGTCAGCTACATTTGTGGTCACAACAGCTGTCACCTTGTTCTAAGAAGTTCAGCCTCATACTTTTGTAAACAATCTAATTCAAAACTCTTCTCAGTTATGGCCTATTCAACGCACTATATATCTAAATTTTGAGATAAATTAGAAAGTTTACAGTATGCAATGGTAAAGAAACCCATACTCAGATGGAACTCCCTTGTCATTAAAGTGTTACTACCAGACTCAGTTCTGCTTGCCAGGATCTCTACTGCCCCAGCTTCAAGTTCCCCAGGTTACCAGGTTGGCTGTCTTGCAAGAAGAAATCCTAGTTTATTTATACTTATTTATTTATTTATTTATTTATTTATTTATTTATTTATTTATTTATTGGTCTTTTTGAGACAGGGTGTCCCTGTAGCCCCAGGCTGTCCTGGAACTCACTCTGTAGACCAGGCTGGCCTGGAACTCACAAAGATCCGCCTACCTCTGCCTCCCAAGTGCTAGGATTAAAGGCGTGCACCACCACGCCCTCTCATGTCGGGTCGAGTTGAATTTGGGTGTTGGGGGGACAGGTGCACCTGAAGCAAAGTGTGGGTACTCATATGAGCTCTGTTAGGTGTTTCTCTGACAATGTTATTATTCATGCCATGGAGCCTAACATTGAGAACTCAGGTTAAGGCCTGAGAAGGCAGAGGTGACCCCTCACCTGCCTGGCTTCCTTAGCTTTTACCTGAGCTTTGCAAAGAGCCACCCTAGGCCCTAGTATGTGAGCTAGCTCAAGAACACTACTGTAACTACCTACTGAATAAAACCCAGGGTGGCAACTAAAAAATTAAATAAATAAATAAATAAATAAATAAATAAAATGTCACTACCTACCATATCACCCCCCTTAAGTATATATAACAGGAATGATTATTATGGGAATAAATTTAAAGTTCATGAATATTTTGGGAGTGTGGAGTTACTGTAATGCTACTTTGGATCTATCCTAGCTCTACAAAAAGATACTAAACAACAAAGTGCTGTGTGCCTAGACACATTTAATGACCAGATCATTGGAATTATTCAGACTAGAATTCAGGGTTTTGATCCTCAGATGTGGTTCTAAGATCAGGACATTGCTTTACTGCCTTCCCCATTGTAGCTGTAACTGTGCTTTTTCTTTTCTGTGCAGTCTTCAGACCTGGACAAATCAATGGACATCAGATGAACATTCGTCAACCCAAAATGACCATGGTCACACTCTTACAACAAATAAATTAAAAAGGTGAGACTCTGGAGACAGCTACCCTCTTTGAACTCTGCAGAAATCACGTTAGACTGCATGTGTGAAGTCTCCAGTAGCTATGATTGCCTATGATGGCACAGCCAGATAGGCGTGTGTGCTGATGCAGGTTCTGAAGTGCAGTGTCCTCTATGTTTAAATTAGATTTAAAAAACTCTGCCTTATCTGTCCTCTTGTTTGAACATTTGTTCTGTACCTTGCAAACAGGCCACATTTTGTTCCCTGAGCTCCTACAGAGACACGTCCTTTGAGCTGCATACGCTTTGTTCCTGAACACCTGCTTAGAGCAGCCCATTCACCCCATCCCTGTGAATAAAACCTTGAGAGTTAGAGACTTGGTGTTCCATGGAGCAGGGAGCCCCCTGGTCCCCAGCTGTCTTAACCATTAACTTCTCTGTGTGTAATACTGTATTATTAGATACCTTGTTGTCCCTCTTTATGTTTGTCACTCACTACCCACCATCCAGCAGGGAGCAGACCTAAAATTTGTATTTGATTAAAAGAATGTAGCTCCTTTTAAAAAGTACCTCTGCAACCAACCACTACCTTTGACTAGTGAAAGAAAATAGCTGAGAGAAAGGGGAAGCCTCTGGACTTAGATTTAATAAGAAAACCCTATCTCCTAATCCTTTTATTTTTTTCTTTTTTTCTTTTTCTTTTGATTTTTGAGACAGGCTCTTGCTGTAGCTCCGGGTGACCTGGAACTCACTAGGTAGACCATGCTGGCCTCAGTCTCACAGAGATGCACCTGCTTCCCCAGAGCTTCTCTCTCTCTCTCTCTCTCTCTCTCTCTCTCTCTCTCTCTCTCTCTCTCTCTCTGTGTGTGTGTGTGTGTGTAGGTACACATATGTGAAGGCCACAGATTTTATATGGTTTCCTACAAGAGCTGTGCTTTTCATGACAAGCTATTGAAACTCACATACCTCTCTCTACCTGTTGTTCCATAGGTGCTGCCTACCTTTTTTTTTTTTTTTTTTCAAGCATGCTAGGTTGGCTGCCCAGGGAGCCCTGAAGATCCGCCTGTCTCCACCTCCCCAGTGCTGGGAATAGAAGTGCATGCCACATGGCTCAAATTTTATGTGGGCTCTATGAATCAAATTTAGGTCCTTGTGTTCTCAAAGGAACCACATTACCTAAGACACCTCCCTGGGCCTTTTCTTCTCATCTTCACAGTGGTGGGGATCATAGCTAGGTGCGTCAGCATGGTGTGTTCTATTCCTGAGCCACACCCCCAGCTGAATCTGGATTGAGTAGTCCCATGTCCCCTCTGTTTAGGAGGGTGCTCTAAGTACTCTTTATATAGGGAGGATGCCCAAAGAGCTGTTTATCTTGTTTGCCTGAGTACCGGGGGGTCAACCAAGGTTTTTTTTGTCTTATTTACCTATAGCGCTATGTCTAATCAAAGAGCACTAGCTATAATTAAATATTCCTTTCTTACTGACTACTGAGACTTTTCGCACCATCTGTTTCTCATAATAATTATGGCTAATAATAGCAAACCCACACACATTACTTCCCATGTCTTAGCACCATTTAAGAGTTTTATGTAAGCTAAGTCATTAATGCATGTGTTATCTCATCTACCCATTATAATGATCCCTTCGGGTTTATTATGTTGGTTACTTAAATCCATCTCCTCTCCGAATGACCTGCCCCAATTTAGTTCCACCCTCTCTTTCAAGGCCATTACTTCCAAATGGGCCATCCTTGCAGGTGGGTTCCTATTGATCCAAGAAAGCCCTTTAGAGTCAGAGAGAAAACATTTCTAGCCAATGACACTTTCTTGTTTTTTTGGAGGGGGGGGTTCTTTTTGAGACAGGGTTTCCCTGTAGCTCCAGCTATCACTATGTAGACCAAGCAGGCCTTGAGCTCACAGAGATCCACTCACTCTGTCTCCAGAATGCTGGGATTAAAGGTGTGCACCACCTCATCTGGCAGCCAATGACACTTTTCTAAAGGCTATGGGGGGAGAAATGTTATTCAAAAGGACATCTTTTGGTTGTTTTGCTTAAAAGCCACAAAGGAAGAGAGAATATCTGTTCTGTGGATCTTGTTGATTGTGGATCTGATGCTGTGAATTGCCATAGCTTATTTGCAACCCTGAGGAAAGCTAGCTTGAGGACAAAATACCACAAAAGGAATACCAAGCCAAGAGGGTCACTGAGAGATCTGGGGTGTCATTATCCCAGGCCTGGTGTTGCTGGAGCTGTCGCTCTTTTCTCTTGTGATGGTATACTTCCTTGTTGTTCCTCAGTTGAGCCCAGATTTCTCTTGCTTGCAGCCAGGAGCATCTTCAATAATATAATTAGCTATTCTTTACAGATGAAGAAAGAGATCAAGGAGACAAGTAGCTTACTGAAAAAATCATATCAGTATGCTAGTAAATGTACCAAGATCATACGGACATTGAGGACAAATATTTGTACATGAAATTATAAAGGAGGTGAAGATGGACAGGATATACCACCTGAAATAAGCCATTTTGGCTTACCAGTTAATTCAAAATGAGAACACTTGAAAAGCAACAAAGAATGTTCTCTGGGTTCCCTTTATGTGTTTAAAGACAGAGCCTCCGGAAGGAGTCTATGGTCAGTCTCTCCCCAAGAGTCATTAATTAGGGAATGTTAATTCTTATCACAGGAGAGGAGGCTGGATGTTAGTGCCACGCCCACACCAGCTTTTGACATCTATCATATTTCCTATCTATTCCAATAGTCCAGTCCTCTTTTCTGCCTCTATTCTGCCCTAACTGGCCTATCTTTCTTCCCCTCCATCTACTATAAGGGTCTTTCACTTCTAAGTCTGTTTGGGTATTCATTACCCTCTCCTGTGATGCTCAATGCATGTAATGCATTTCTAAAGCTCTTCTCCTGTTAATTTGGCTCTTGTCACTTTACCCAGTTAATAAACTTCAGAGAGTAGAAGGAAAATCTCTCCCTCAGCCTACCAACACATGCTAAGAGAAAGATATGTATATTTACACACACACATACATAAAATGTGCTATGAAAGATGATGCATATGCTAATTCATGTCATTTAGTCATTTCACAGGTATACACTCTTCCTAACATCATCCTGCACATAAGAAATATATACAATTATATCTGTCAATGTAAAAATAAAACTTTTAAAGAAAGCTGTAAAATTATTTAGAAATAAAAATTATCTGTAAAAATATGGTAAATAACTGCTTTCTCACTAACTTCAACAAAAAGATAGACACCCAACATCTTAGTATCCAACATCTTAGCACCCAAATATATTAAGCAATTAACAGATCTGAAGAAAGAGAGAGCCTACAATTCGATCATACCCCTCCTCCAACCTTGGAAAGATCATCCAGTCACAGTCAATAAGGACCTGAGCTATATTTCAGATGAAATGCCCATGAGAGACACATGCAGACCATTCTTTCCATCAGTGCCAATAATTAATAATGCTATAAAAACTATGCCAGGGGGCTGAAGGGATGGCTCAGAGGTTAAAAGCACTAGCTACTTTGGCAGAGGACCCAGGTCCAGTTCCCTACAACCACATGGCAGCTAAAACCATCTGTAACTTTAGTTCCAGGAGATAAATGCCCTCTTCTGGCCTCCATAGGCATTGCACAACACAGGTACACTTACAGTCATACACATAAAATAGAAAATAAATACATTTTTTTAACCTGTATTTCAAGCTGGAGAGATTGTGCAGTGGGTAAAACACATGCCACACATGCATGAGGACCTGAGTTCCCATCCTTAAAACCCATGTAAGCTAGATGCAGTTGTGTGTGTGTGTGTGTGTGTGTGTGTGTGTGTGTGTGTGTTGGTAATTCAAGTGCTCCTGTGGGCAAGAAGAAAGGTGGAGACAGGTGAATACTCAGAAGCCTGCAGGCCAACTAGCCTGGCATGCACAGCAGCAACCACCAAGAGACCCTGTCTCAAGGCAGAAGGCAAGGGCCTTCTGAAGTTGTCCTGTGACCTCTACACACACACTGTGTCACCAATATACCCGCACACACACACACACACACACACACACACACCAACCACACACGAACACAGTGATAAAATTAATAAAAACCATTTGTCCCCATGAGGAAAAGTAAAATTAGATCGTCATCTGAAAATAAAATTAGATCCTCATTTTACACGTTTTAAATTAAAATCAGCTCAAAATTTAATACAGACTAAACATAAGACCTGAGATTGTAAACTGGAGATGGAGCTCAGTGACAGAGTACTCACTCAGTATATGCAAGGCCCCAGATTAAATCCCCAACATCACAGAAAATTAAAAGCTCTTTGATCCACTTGGAGTTGATTTTTGTACAGGGGGAGAGGTAGGGGTTTAATTTTGTTCTTCTATGGATGATGATCCAATTTTGCCAGCACCATTTACTGAAGATGCTATCCTTCCTCCATTGAGTGGTTTTTTTTGCCCCATTGTCAAATATGAGGTGGTTGAAATTGTATGAGCTCAAGTTGGGATCTTCAGTTTTGTTCCATTGGTCAACAGGTCTGTTTTTGTGCCAGTACCAGGCTATATTTATGACTATGGCCCTGTAATATAGTTTGAACTCTGATAGGGCAATCCCCCCTGTATTGCATTTTTCACTCACGGTTTCTTTAGCTATTCCGGGTCTTTTGTTTTCCATATGAATTTAAGGATTTTTTTTTCTAAGTCTGTGAAGAAGCTCATAGGGATTTTGATTGGGATTGCATTGAATCTGTATATCAATTTGGGTAAAATGGACATTTTTACTATATTAATTTTCCCAATCCATGAGCATGGGAGGTCTTTTCATCTTTTGATGTCATTTTCAATCTCCTTCTTCAGGGTTTAAATTTTTTGTTATAGAGGTCTTTGGTGTCTTTGGTAAGGTTTGTTCCCAGGTATAATTATTTTTGAGGCTATTGTAATTGGGAAGTTCTCCTTGTGTTCCTTCTTCAGTTGCTCGGTGTTGGTGTAAAGAAAGGCTACTGATTTTTCTAGGTTAATTTTGTAGCCTGACACTTTACTAAAACTCTTAATCATTTCTAGAAGTTTTCTGGTGGAGTTTTTAGCATCCCTTGTGATAGAAGAAAAAGTTGGCAACAACCTACAAGACATAGGCATAGGAAAAGACTTTCTAAATCAGACAGCAGCTGCACAGGAAGTAAGGTCAACAGTCGACAAATGGGACCTCATAAAACTCAAAAGCTTCTGTGCAGGGAAAGAAACAATCAAGGAGGTGAAGAGAAAACCCACAGAGTGAGAGGAAATCTTTACCAGTGACACATCTAACAGAGCATTAACATCAAGAATATATAAACTATTCAAAAAAACAAAGAAGTAAGAAGACAAATAACCTACTCAAAAGATGGAGTAAAGAGCTGGACAGAGTCTTCACCAGTGAGGAATTAAAAATGTCCGAGAAACATCTTAAAAAGTGTTCAACAACAGGGCTGGAGAGATGGCCTAGTGGTTAAGAGCTCTGACTGCTCTTGCAGAGGACCCAGGTTCGATCCCAGCACCCACATGGTGGCTGAGTACCGTCTGACTCCAGTTCCAGGGGAATTTGACACCCTTTTCTGACCTCTGTGGCATTGCACCACAGGGATGCACAGGCCTGCATGCAGACAGTACATTCATACATATAAAAAAAAAGTGTTCTGGGGCTGGAGAGATGGCCTAGCAGTTAAGAGCACCAACTGCTCTTGCAGAGGACCTGGGTTCGATCCCCAACACCCACATGGTGGCTGAGAACTGTCTGTAACTCCAATTCCAGGAGAATCTGATACCCTCTTCTGACCTCCGTGGCATTGTGTGACATGGGTGCACAAGCCTACATGCAGACAGTACATTCATACACATAAATAAATAAAATTTTTTAAAAAGTGTTCAACATCATTAATAATTAAGGAAATGCAAATTAAAACCACTCTCAGATATCATCTCACTCCAGTATGGCTGGCTAAGATCAAGAAAACAAAAGACAACAGATGCTGGAGGGGTTGTGGGGAAAGGGGAACATTCATCCACTGCTGGTGGGAATGTAAACTTGCACAATCAATATGGAAGGCACTGTGGAGAGCCCTTTAAAGACTTAGAATGAGCCTACCACCTGACCCAGTCATACCCCTCCTGGGCTTTTACCCCAAAGACTCATCCTACTGCAAAGATACATGCACATCCATGTTTATTGCAGCTCTCTTCACAATAGAAAAGAGCTGGAACCAACCCAAATGCCCCTAAACAGACGAGTGGATGACAAAAATGTGGTACATCTACACAATGGAGTACTATTCAGTAGTAAAGAAAGATGGCATTATGAATTTTGCAGGTAAATGGATGGAGCTTGAAGCCATTATGTTGAGTGAAGTAACACAGTCCCAGAAAGATAAAAGGAGCATGGTTTCCCTCATTTGTGGATGTTAACACCAAATCCCCAGACAAAAGGCAAGCTGAATGTCATTATGGTTATATTTCTGTTTATCTGAAAGCAACTATGTTGTCATAATGTGAAGCTCTCAATGGGCTCTAGAATCCACCCACCAATTATTTTCAGACTCTGTAATTACTGTATATAGGTGGAGAGTATGTATATATATTTTAGGGTAATATAAAATTAATGGAGGAAAATGTGAATTCCTAAATAAAAAAAAAGACTGAGCGAAAGATGCAGGACAGTTATGGCAGAATGCATGATCTGGCATGGGGTGGGATGGGGGGAAGGGAAAGGGAAATATGCCTGAACTGAATTGAAAAATGATGTATGAAATACACAAAACATCAATAAAAAATAAATTAAAAAAATCAAAAGCTCTAAAAGTCTAAAACCTACTAGAAGAAAATGTGGGAATTCTCCATAATACTGGCCTTGACAATAATTTTTGGCCTGACCCCAACAGCACAGGCAACAAAAGAAGAAACGGATAAATAGTATCTCATTCAACCAAAGAACTTCCACATTCCACAGAGCAAAAAGAAACAATCAACAGAACGGAGAGGCAATCTACAGGAAGGGACAATAGATTCCCTAACCACGCCCATGGAAACAGGTCAATAATGCCAGGCTGCCGAAGCAGGAAAGGGTTGACAGGAGCGGCTGAACCAAGCCTCTGTCCCTTCTAAGGTGGATGAAGACTATTTCTTGGCTTCCATGACCCTGCAAAGTGAATACATAACCAGGCTTTGAGGCCTTCAATCACTCACTCCAACCATGACTTCTCATTGTAGACTGCTACAGTAGGACACACCAAAAAGCAAGAGGCTGCCCCAGGCCAGATCCAGCCTCCCCCCTGTTTCTTGAAGCTCTGCTTCCAGAACTGTTGCCCCACCACCCATCTTCTGAGCCTCTCCTGATCTCCCACCATGTTTATGACAGCTCCTTCCATGTCTGATAAGCCAATTCTTATCCCCCCTTCTACCGCCTGCTGTCACCAAGCCCCCCAGGCTTTGTGCCTCACCACTTCTCTGGAAGCCTCAATTCCTCTCCATCCCTCACCTCACAGCCTACAGACAGGAATCCCATCCTTGCACTCAAACCCCCACTTCACACCATGCACACCCAGCCAGACCCATTGTCCCTACCCCAAGACCTCACACTCAACCCCATTCTCCACTTGTTTTGTGAGAGGTTCCATTTGTTTTTGCCATAATTCAAGCAAGCTGGCTCCATTTCTTTCTATGTCACCCCAGTTTACAAGGCAGGATGAAACAACTGCACCCCTAGTCTCTTCAATAGGTCTAGGCTATACTGGGGCTCTACCTTATTTCATAGTCCCACAGGCACTTAAGAGACTCCAGGTCATATTCCAGAAACCTTGATGAATGAAGCCCCTCCAAAATTACCTTCGGTTGGTTTTTCATTAGGGTGTCGTATGGTAAAATAATAGAGCTCCCGAATTTGGTTTCTGGACAAGTTGAATTTGAATCTCATAGCTACACTATGATGACTACATGACCAGGCAGGTGTCTCCCTTAAACCTGGATCCTCATCTGCAAAAAGGGAATAACATCATCTTGCTTTTGGAATTGTTACAAGGAATAAACAGTTATAACAACCAATTCAGTTCTGTGTGCCACATGTTCTACCAAAGACTAGAAGAGTAAATACAGCCCATGGTTTCTTTTGCTTGCTAAAGACCTGGGGGCTTGATTAGCAATAAACAGACTAACTGAACAAGGAGAAAGAAGATCAGATGAGAGGAACAAAACTGCTATCAAACACAAGGTCATTGCCCTCAGTCATGGGGCCTGGAACTGGCAATAGCAGCGGATTAGCCCATGATGTAAGTCACAAGGCTGAAGGGAGGAGGTGGTGACTCTAGGGAGACCACCCAATAGAGGAAGGTCTGAGCAATGGAAAAGCACGCTGACCTCAGGCCTGACTGGGGCCCTGTGTGCTCACAGAAACAGTGGGGAGCCAACTATGTTCTTCCAACAAGGAGGGCTCCTCCCAAAGGGCACAGGCAGCGACTGGCTGGAGGAAGCTCCCCGCACCAGCAGCAGGTATCCTTTTCCTAACACTCATGATAAGGGGTAAGTTCCCCTTTTGCTCACTGTACATGTTGCCCAGTTTCTACTGGACTTGGGCTTCCAGGTGAACTGACTCCAGGTCTTATAAAGAAAAGGATCAACTTGATTGAACAAACAACATGTCACCCCCCACTGGATGGTGGGGCTGTGGGGGTTTGGACACAACAGCCTGTAGATTGGTTTTGCACGAAGGATGCTTGTACTCATGGATTATCACTTATAGCTAAAAAAGGAAAAAAAAAAACAGAGAAAAAAGCAAGACAGTTATGGGGGAATACATGATCTGGGGGGGGGGGGGGGGGGGGAAGGGAAAGGGAAAAATGCCTGATCTGAATTGGAAAATGATGTACGAAATGCACAAAGCATCAATAAAAAAAATTAAAAAATAAAAAATAAAAAAAGAAAAGAATCTACGTCTAAGTGGAAACATGTCCTTGTCTCCTCCCTTGAGGGTTAACCCAATAATGCAGGTCAGGACCTGGCTAAGGAGCCACTCCTAAGAAAGCAGGTTTACCTAAAGACAATTCCTTCCCAGAATCCTCAGCCCACAGTGCAGTCCTTTAAAAGCCACCATGAGTTTTCCACCGAGTCTGTTCACCTTCCCTTAGAGAGGCCTAAATATTCCTTTTCCGTCCCTTCTTTTTCTTTCATATGCTGCCAAAGCCTGAGTATGCTTTTAAGCTCCCAAATGCTCTGGGCCCTCCTCGCTGTTTTTCTAAAGCTCCGCTCACCACTCCGTGGTGTCCCCAGGTGGCGGACCTCCAGGTCCCTTATCTCAAGGCTTTTGTTCCTTCTTTTCTCCCTTATCAGCCTTCCTCTCAGCTTGCTTCCTTTAAAACTCTAACAAATTGTCCTTGAGCTTTCATTCGAGTCTATTCTATTCTTTGTCCTGAGCTTCCATCCGTGTCCATTCTTAAATTTTGTTATTAACCAGACTAAAAATCCCAAGAAGAAAACACAGTTTCCAAGGTATCATATGATGGTTCTGCTTGGTTCTCCAAGATTTCTAGGAACACTTCTTTCTTGCCTTTTAATTCTTTAATTGGTGAAGAAAACAAACCTGGTTATGTATCCCTGGATAGTGGCAGTCTCATATCCCCAAGGCCTCTTGTAAGACTCTAGCTTTCCTCCCCCAAGTTGTGTGACATGGTGAAAAAGAGCTAGACCAAACAATGTCTGTGACCTTGAGCGGATCACTCATCTCCATGCCAGCACAGGAATGAGGATCTATGGAATGGCAGTGGAAGGGAACCCCAAGAATGGGCAGCATTTGAGAAAGGTCAAAGATGTGATCAGCGGACGTGACTAATAACTACTTTAGTGGGGGGAGATAAGAGGTGATGGACAAAACAGCCAAGACACCACAGTGAAAGATGTGAGTAGGAAGGATGTGCTGGTTGAGGCTTTAGAAATGCTCATTCCAGGCTGGTGAGATGGCTCATGGGTAAAGGTGATTGTCACCAAGTCTGATGACCTCAGTTCAATCCCTGAAATACACACAGTAGGAGAGAACTCATTCCTACAAGTTGTCCTCTGCCTCTCCCTACATGTGTGTCATGGAACTTGCATTGCGCCATACACACACACAAATAAAATTAAAAATTACATTAAAAAACTTGCTGCTGGAGAGATGATGGCTCAGTGATTAAGAGCACTGACTGCTCTTCCAGAGGACCCGGGTTCAATTCCCAGCACCTACATGGCAGCTAAAAAAAAATCCATTACTCCAGTTCCAGGGGATCCAATGCCTTCTAACTTCTGCAGGCATCGCATGTCATGGGTGCACTTACATACATACAGGCAATACACTCATACACGTAAAATAAAAACTTAAATAAAGAAAAACTAAACCCATTTAGAACACAGGACCAAATCACAAGCCTCCCATCTGGAGTTTCCATTTGTAGGACAGGCTCTTTCTGAACCATGTCCAGATGGTTGGTGTATCCCAAATGAGGCATAATTCACAAAGCAGGAACACAGGTCAACGCAGGGCAGGCCAGAGGTTTCCACTGCCTGCTGGCAGGAGCTACCCACATTCCTCTTGCCTGGTTTCCCGCTTTTACTGTGTTTTCACAGTTGTTATCTCCATGAGCAGAGGGGAGAACTCCACTGAAGGTAGACTTATCTATATGGAATTTGGAAATCATACATTATCCCCACCTAAACGCAGCTTCATACCACCCATCTAAAGGCAGGGAGTGGGCAGGGTGGAGTGGAAAGGCAATTATTCCCCACAGGAACATGAGGTACTGGGAAGCTGAGGGCGTGGGGCAGAAGCCTGGTAGAGTTCAAATTATGAGTCATAGCAGAACCAGGAGCTGAGCACTCATCTAGGAAGACCCAGGCTGGGCTAAATCCTCCAAGCCAAAATGATGCTCCCATATTTCTACAGAGAAAGAAGGGATGAGAGACTCAAATTCTTCCGAGTAGAGGGGTCTTCCCTCTGAATCCAGAAAATTGAACAGGAGAGTGACTTACAAATGTTCTCCCCAAGGGTCTGGGAAGCCCATGTACATATCAGGTATAAAGCTCTGCTCTCACCCTCAGTGTTCCAGATACCCATCTCCCAAGGTCTAATGAGGACACTCTCTGCCTGCCCCTAAAATGATAGGAGCTATTCTGATGGAGAGCAATATCTGACTTCTGCCAGGCATGTGGCTAATTCAATACACTTGTTATCAAGGTAGTCGGGTGACCAAAGGTTGGATGAATACAACACTATCATGCCCCCTTCCTCTTCCTGGGGTTAAGAAAGCTTCTTGGAGGTCTGACAAGATAAAGGAATTAAGGAATGGAAGAAGAGGATGGAGTAGTAGAGTAAAAGGTAAAAGAATATTCACAAATGACCACCAATGAGTAAAAACTGTGGTGCATATATACAATGGAATATTATTCCATTATTACAAAAAAAAAAGGAAATCCTGGGGCTGGAGCAATGGCTCAGTGGTTAAGAGCACTGTGGCTGCCCTTGCAAAGGACCCAGGTTTGATTCCCAGCACCCACATGGCAGCTAACAACCATCTATAACTCTAGTTCCAGGGGGACCTGATGCCTTCTCTGACCTCCACAGGCATTGTACAACATGGGTGCACTTACACACATGCAGGTAATACATTCAAACACATAAAATAAAAATAATAAGATATTTTTAAAAGGAAATCCTATTAGCTCCTATTGCCTGAGCGAATCTTGAGGACATTAATACTAAGTGATAAATGTCAATCACAAAAGGCAAATATGGGATGTTGAGGGCATTTACTAGGAAAAGGCACTTGCTGCCAAGCCTAGCACCATGAGTTGGATCCCCAGAACCCACACAGTAGAAGGAAAGAACTGACTCCTGAAGTTTGTTCTCTGATCTCAATGTGTGTATACACACACACACACACAAACACACACACACCTACATCCCCCCCACACAAAATAAATAAGTAAATGTACAACTTTTAAATTATTATAACCCAAGAAATAAGTGTTGAGGCATGTGGAGAAATTGAAAACCCTTGTGTATTGATGGTTAGGATATAAAATAATAGAGCTACTGTGGAAAGCAAAGGTGATTCCTAAAAGAAAAAATACAATAAGTAAATACTCTAGTTCTTGGTCACGGTAATCCAAGAGACTCCAAAAATGACACCGGCTATTGCCATAACCCTTGACTGCCTCCCAGAACTTGAAGGGAAGACCTTGTTACTGAAGACAGGACACACTTCAGGAACTGGAGTTGGAGCAATAGAGATGGAGCTGACCTGGAAGCCAGCTCCCCTGAAGGCCAGCGCTCACAGCTCTGGAGAGCACTGTGCAAGCTGCTAAGGGAGAGCAGCAATCGATGGTCCAACACCAGCTCTAAGACCAAATGACCACATCAGTGACCGGCACAGCATGCGACATTGGTGCAGGACTGGCACTTGTATCTTTGGGACAATTAACAGCTACCTAATTGGACTAACAGCCCACGAAGTGGTAAGAAACTCATGTGTGGTACTGTAAACAAACCCAAATACACATGGATGGAGAGGTCACAGATCTTAGAGAAATTCCCAAGGCCGTCACATCCTAGACTAATGTAATTTCTTAATAAATGCAAAATATGGGGCTGGAGAGATGGCCTAGCAGTTAAGAGCGCAGACCGCTCTTGCAGAGGACCCAGGTTCGATCCCCAGCACCCACATGGTGGCCGAGAACCATCTGAAACTCCAATTCCAGGAGAGCTCCAGTTCCAGGGGAATCTGACGCCCTCTTCTGACCTCCGTGGCATTGCACAACACAGGTGCACAGACCTACATGGAGACAGTACATTCATACACATACAGAAATAAATAAAAAATAATAATAAAATAAAATTAATAAATGCAAAATATGTATCCTTATATTTATAGTCAAGTGTCCCAATCACCACTCATCAAAGAAGCTTGTTTTGCACCAGGTGCAACAGTTGTGTTATTATTACAGAGTTCCACAACTGTTCACACAAATTGTCTGAATTCTCCAAGCCTAAGTGGCACATCTACAATGCAACCTGTATACCTATGTTGCTCAAGCAACATAGAACGAAGGGTACAGAGGACACTAATGAATCTCTCAACTCTCAGACAGAGGGCCAGGAACACAAAGGTCACAAATGGCCAAAGCATGGAGATTGGGAGTCTGCAGAGTGGGTCCTTGGACTCCTATATAAAGATTCACTCATGGGGCTGGAGAGATGGCCTAGCGGTTAAGAGCACCGACCGCTCTTACAGAGGACCTGGGTTCGATCCCCAGCACCCACATGGCAGCTGAGAACTGTCTGAAACTCCAATTCCAGGAGAACTCCAGTTCCAGGGGAATCCGACACCCTCTTCTGACCTCCGCGGCATTGCACGACACGGGTGCACAAGCTTGCATGCAGACAGTACATTCACACATACAGAAATAAATAAAATTAATAAAAAAATAAAATAAAATAAAGATTCACTCACCCAGGGCTCAAGGAACATTGAGGAAGAGGGGGCAAAAAGATCATAAGAGCCAGCGAGGAGGTGCATGACCACATGGAAATAGAATTCTACAAGCTCCTGGGACCCTGCTCGTAGGAACCTACAAAAATGGCTTCAGCATCCACAAGACCCAGGCAAACTCATGTAGACAAAAAGCCAGCATGGAACTGGGGAAATGGGCAGCAGACCCCAATCTTGGATGAAGAAATACTGAAGAATTACAGCTGGGTGAGGAAGAGCTGATCTTCTCAAAGTGAA
Source organism: Rhizomys pruinosus (assembly GCA_009823505.1). Classification (NCBI taxonomy): domain Eukaryota; kingdom Metazoa; phylum Chordata; class Mammalia; order Rodentia; family Spalacidae; genus Rhizomys; species Rhizomys pruinosus. The sequence continues at coordinate 6,226,288 of VZQC01004208.1, forward strand.
GGAATCTGGATAGGCTGACTAGACTTCAGTGAGTAAACCTGCACTAAGGAACATCTGGGGACACTAACTTGACACAATAAGCCTTAACACAAATGACAGAGAGTATGTCTACACAGAATTCCAGTGAGGGAGCCCATGGGAGGGGGCCCATGGGAAGGACTTATAAAAATAATTAAGACTGATATGTTCTGCATGAAATACACATTCAATAAAAATATTTTTTAATAAAAAAATACTCTAGATTCTAGCAATTAGACTTCTGAATATCTCCCCCAAAGAACTGAAGTCAGCTTCTCAAAGAGACATTTGCACCAACACATTCGTTATGACGTCATTCATAATAGCTAAGAATTAGAAGTCATCTGGATGAGAACACAAAACATGCTCTGTGCCTACAATGGAATATTTCATGATTCTACTTCTATGTGGAGATGGTCAGTTTTCATTGTCCACTTGACACAACCTAAAACCACGTGGAAAGACAGTATCAGTTACTTGCTGCCTTTGTTGGAAAAAAAAAAAAAGAGAGTATCAGTAAGGGATTGTCTCGATTGGGTTAGCCTGTGGGCGTGTCTGTGGGGGAGTGTCTTGATTATAGTAATTGTATGAAAAGATGTAGCCTGGGAGTGCGTGACATCACTCCCTGCATGGGGATCCCTAACTATGTAAGAGTGGAGAAAATGAGCAGAAACTAAGCACACATGTGTTTATTTCTCTCTGCGCTTGACAGTGGCCATCATGTGACTGGCTGTTTTAAGTTCCTGTTGCCTTGACTTCCCTGTTATGATGGGCTGTAAGCTGAGATCGTGAGCTGAAATAAACCCTTTCTCACCAAAGTTGCTTTGGTCAGGATATTTTATCACAGCAACAGAAAGGGAAACTAAGACATATGTAATACCTAGAATAGTCAAATTAGAGAACATAGAACAGTGACTACCAGTGGCTGTGGAGAGGGACCTGGGGAATTGTTACTTAATGGATAGAAGGGTCCAGTCTTGTGAGATGAAAAGGTTCTGAGGTCTGCTGCACAGCCACGTGACTATCACTAACATTACCCAATACATACTTGGAAAGAGTAAGAGGATGTCTTTTGGGGCGAGTGTTTTTACCACAATTAGAAGTAAAAATACTGTGGCAACTGGCTGATGGATGCTTTGTGAGATGCAGGGATAGGAGCAAGGTCCCACCTGCTATGGTTAGGAATGGACTGTCCCGCAGGCTTGCATGTCACGTGTTTGGTCCCCACAGGCTTGCATGTCACATGTTTGGGCCCCACAGGCTTGCATGTTACATGTTTGGTCTACAGCTGGGCATGCTATTTGGGAGGAAGTTGGGGAAGCTTTAGAGAAGAGGGAAGTGGGTCCCTGAGGGAATACTTCTGAAGGTTCTAGCTGGTTTGAGGAGCTTCCTTTTCACTACCAGGTGAATGGCCTCCTCCTCTCCTATACACTCTGGCTGCCATGAAGTCCTGCCCCACCACAGGCTTAGGAACAGAGCCAAGACTGGGGAGCTCAAACAAAGTCTTCTTCCTTTAAGTTGTCTTTTGGGTGTTCTGGTCACAGCTATGCAAAAGTGACTAATACAAGCCCTGAGAAGCCCATGCACACCAACTGGTACAACCTAATGTGGAGGCACCCACTTCCTAAAGAGTTTTTACTGACTCTGGATGGGAGGTTCCCATCATCTTAGCTTGTAGCCTGAAGAGTAGGGTTTTCTATAAACCCAAAAGCTTTTGACACTGAAATCTTTGAGGGGGCACATGCATACATGTTGTATGTGCACATGTACACACATGTGTGCAGGTATGTGCACGTGCACTTTCCCAGGTGTGTGTGTGTGTGTGTGTGTGTGTGTGTGTGTGTGTGTGTGCATGCAGGTGGAAGCCAGAGGAAAACCTTGGCTGTCACTCCTCAGGAGCCACCCACGTCTCTGAGAGATGTTCTTACAGCAGATACACAACAAAATTCTGAGTCCTATCCTGACATGAAGTAATCAGACTTCACTATAGCACAGTCTCCCTGATGACCATGTAGCCTCAGTTTCATAATTAGTAGTCTCTCTTTTTGAACACCAACTGTGCACCAGAGACTTGTAGTTCTTGGCCTTTTAAGTCGCAGCCCTTTTCAAGTGGGTGTTACCGTGTTGGATGTCATGAAATGAATGATGACTCTGAGGTGTCCAAGATGGAGAGATTTCCAATGGTCAAGCATCTGTCAAATTTGGGGACCCCTTGTGATTCTCTTTCATCACCATGTGGAGGTCTCTGGTCAGTTCCTTTCCTAGGTTCAAAACATTTTATTTTTATTTTGTGTGTATGAGTATATTGCCTGCATATATGTAAGTGCACTCGTGTCATGCAGTGCCTTTGAAGGTCAGAAGACAGCATCAGATCCCCTGGAACTGGAGTTACAGACAGCTGTTAGCCACCATGACAGTTGAACCCAGTCCTCTGCAAGAGCAGCCACTGCTCTCAACCACTGAGCCACCTTTCCAGACCCCCTTTCCTAAGTTTAAATCAGTGTTACGGGTTTGGATCTTACACACTTCCCCTCCTCCCAAGCCCCTGATCCAACAGAGCCAGGGCTACTCCCTCTCACTAATGCCATCCCCATAGGGCCTTCTCAACCTCTATACATCTGAGAAGACCTCTTAAGGACGGTGCTTGCCATACTTTCTACCACCACCCCTCACCATAAGCACACCCTAGAGCTACCGACTAGTGTCCAATGGAAAAGAATACAAGGTTCATTTGGGGGCTTGCCCCAAGCCCAAGCGTGAATGGGAAGGAAGTGCTAAGTCCCTGTTGTGCATTATGAAAGAATAGGAACCTGATGGGTTTCTAGAGTCCTTTAAGAGAAATGTCTTTCAAAAGTGGAAACAAACTGGGCGTGGTGGTGCATGCCTTTAATCCTAGCACTTGGGAGGCAGAGGCAGGGGGATCTTTGTGAGTTCAAGGCCAGCCTGGTCTACAGAGTGAATTCCAGGACAGCTGGGGCTACAGGGAGACCCTGTCTCGAAAAGAACCCCCCCCCCAAAAGTGGAAACAAACCCAGAAGCTCAATGCACCCCTGATGATTTCACACCTAGAAGAGGTATGGGTAAAACAGCATGGAGATACCCTCCTAGGGTCTTAGAACTCACAAGCTCCCCTTGGCACAGATGGTCAAGCCTGTAGAAATGACTCTCAATAGCTGCCAGAAATCCAGTGTAAAAGTCCTGCTAACAGTTGCTCTGTTGCAGCAGCCTCTCCCACACAATTGTTAGCCCTAGAAGGTCAGAACAGAACTGTTAACACTCTGCAGTTAACCTGCAATTTTTACAGAAAGGGCCCAATGCATATTATTCTGACCATCCTTTAAGCATGTTAGCAAGAATGAGTTAGTCCAATCTCAGTTTACAGATGTAAAATTTTGTTTCTCATAGTTTCAATGAGTTGGAACCAGTCATGCTGGAGACCTGGACACGGCCCAGGCCCCGAGGCATCCCTTTCCACGTTTCATCCTACCGTCTTCAGGACTGGAGATGCAAATCCCAGCATAGAAAAGTTACTGCATTTGCCTCTAAGCCCCACCTCCTCAAATCAGAACCAGAAACTACAGCCATGATGATTTGTCCTTCTCCTATTTGGGCTCTCTGCTCAGAGTGACAAGCCCAGGTTTGGCTGAGAAGCAACCTCTGTATGCTTCTAGATATCTGGCTTCCACAGCCTTTCCCCATGGAAAGGGTGGGCAGAGTAGACAGATGTGTGCAGCCACAGATGTGAGGGAAGAGCGGCTTGTGAACAGTTGACCACAGGACAAGAATGAGAAGTAGCAGTTTGTCAGAAGCGGGAAGCCAAGGCTTCCCTCGGAATCTACATAGCACTGGCTGAGCACACACTGTGTGCAAGGCTCCAGGGAGGAAAAACTCACTTCCTTCAAAGAGTACTGGGGTTGGGACCAGCAAAATTGCTCAGTGGGTGAAGACGCTTGCCACCAAGCCTGATTACCTGAGTCCCCAGAACCCATATGGTAGAAAGAGACAACTGACTGCTGCCCATTGTCCTCTGACATCCATACTCAATACCCACACCATGGTATGTGCATGCCCAAGAGAGAGAGAGAGAGAGAGAGAGAGAGAGAGAGAGAGAGAGAGAGAGAGAGAGAGACAGAGAGAATAATATAATAAAGTTTTTTAAGAGTACTAGGGTCACAGGAAAGAATGTATGTGGTGTTGGGGAAGCAGGGAACAGGTATGGGGGATGGGACGGTCGAGAATCACATGAAGTTGTCACGACAGAACCCTGCAGCCTCCAAGGACAGCATCCTCTGGTCCCTGAGCTCATTTTATTCATAGCACTACAACGCAAACAAATGAAAAAGATACATGGGCCTCTAAATATGTCCTGTCTAATATACAAAATAAGTTGATTCTTGCTGAAAGCAAGACTAAAGAGGAGTGGGGAATGAATCAGTGGACGTGTTCTGTAAGACACAGTAATGCTAGATACATGTCATTCTATATTTGCCCACATTCAAAATATACCGCACCAAACATGAACCCCTAGTGCAGACCATTAACTCAGGATGATGTTGATATATGTTGGTTAGGTTAGCAAACCTCAAACCAGTGGATCGCCCTGGGGAGGAAGTTGACGTGGGGGAAGCTGGGTATGCAGGGGGACAGGAGGTGCGTGAGAGCTTTCTGCATCTCCGCTCCATTTTGCTATGAACATAAAACTGCTAGAAATATTTAAAAATCCATTTTTTTCTCTGTGTGTATATGTGTTTGTATGTGTGTGTGTGTGTGTGTGTGTGTGTGTGTGTGTAGTTACACTTGTAGGCATAAGCATGTGCAGAAATCAGTGTTGGGTGTCTTCCTCATTGCTTCCCACTTTTCTTTGAGACAGCGTCTCTCACTGAACCTGGAGCTCACTGATTGGCTAGACTGGCTGACCCCAAGGCCCCAGAATCCTCCTGTCTCTGCCTCCCTAGTGCCAGGATTACAAGTGCAGACCACTACTCCTGGAGTTTTACCTGGGTGCCAAGATCCTAACCAGGTCCCCATGTTCACATGGTAAACACTTTCCTGGGGACCTGACTAAGCCCACTCCCCAGGCCCCCAAATCCTTTTTCAATGATCCACGCCTTTTTCTTTTCTGAGACAAGGTCTTATGTAGGCTGTCCAAGAACTTGCTACAGAGCCAGGAATGACCTCAAATTTCTGACCATCCTGCTTCTACCTCCCAAGTGCTTGCTGTACCCCCAGGCCAAGTTTATGTGGTGCTAAGGGGGGACCCAGAGCCTCATTTGTGCCAGGTAAGCACTCTACGAACTGAGTTATAGCCTCAGCCCCCAAATTAGGATTTTTTTTTACAAAACCACTAATACTACTCAATTATAGAATGAGCAGAACCATGGCTCTAAGTTAGCCCGCTCACCCCACACAGAGTCCTCTCCACAGCAGCCATTGACCCCACACCCTGATCTAGACCAAGGATCCCACGCACCAACACAGAAGCCACTGCACAACCAACAGGCTTTTGAACCTCTATGTCTACCACCCTCTGGGATCCAAGATTTGAAGAGGCAACTACTTAGAAGCCCAAATTCCAGGGCTGGAGAGATGACTCAGCTGTTAAGAGTGACAACTGCTCTTGCAGAGGACCCAGGTTCGATTCCCAGCACACACATGGCGGCTAAGAACCATCTTTAACTCCAGTACCAGGGGAATCTGACACCCTCTTCTGACCTCCGCAGCGTTGCACAACACGGGTGCACCAACCTACATGCAGACAGTACATTCATACACATAAAAAATAATAAATAATATCTAAAAAAAAGAAGCCCAAATTCCTCCACCAGCAAGCTCTATATACCCCCCTAACTCCTGCAGACACACACCATTCTGCATTTGCAATTAAATGGACCACAAAGCAGACCATTTGGTATTTGCCAAGCCTAAAAGTCCTCTGTCTTCTGCAGGTCACTTCCTCTTAACGTGTGTCAATCTCCGTCCCAAGCTCTTCATGGAAATCTCATGTAGGTGGCAAAGCAGAAAAGAGAAGCTGCAGATAAGGCTCAGTGGTGAAGAGTACTCAGTGCTCCGGCAGAGGACCTGAGTTCGCTTTCTAGGACCCATGTCAGCACCTCACGGTGGCCTGTAACGCCAGCTCCATGAGCCCCAACACCCTCTTCTGGCCTCTGTGGTCACCCTCACCCGTGTGAACACACACGTGTGAGCACACCCACACACAGACACTCACATGTATACACAAAAATAAACCTAGAAAACGTACATAGAAAAGGGCTTATTCTTGTAATTTATAGCTAAAGTTGAGGTTCAGAGAAGCTGAAGGACATGGCCACATATGAGGAGTTCAGAAGAAGAGGGCTGGGGTTCTGCCCACATATACCTCAGTCCCAAACTGGCAATGGCATCCACCATGACAGAGTTAGGAAATGTGACGTCTCTTTTTTTAAATATTTTTTAAATTTTATTTATTTATTTTCTAGGTATATGAATGTACTGTCTGCATGCAGGTTTGTGTACCTGTGTCGTGCAATGCCACAGAGGTCAGAAGAGGGCGTTGGATTCCCCTGGAACTGAAGTTCTCCTGGAATTGGAGTTACAGACAGTTCTCAGCAGCCATGTGGGTGCTGGGGATTGAACCTGGGTCCTCTGCAAGAACAATCGGTGCTCTTAACCACTAGGCCATCTCTCCAGCCCCAGGAACTGTGATTTCTAAACGATGTCTTAGTCTTCCTGATGCTCACTGTATAGAAGTCTTTAAAGATCTTTTACATTTATTTTTGTGTGTGTGTGTCTGTGCATGTGTGTGGATACACACATGCCACAGTGTGTACAGAGAGGGCAGAGGACAACTTGAAGGACTCTGCTCTCTCCTTCTATCATGTGGGTCCCAGGAATTGGACTCAGGTTGTTATGCATGACAGCAAGCATCTTCACCTGCTGAGCCATCCTGCCGGGCCTCCATTAAATCTTTTAAAATTATTTACTTATTTTATGAGTATTTTGCCTGCATGTATGTAAGTATCATGTATGTGCAATGTCCAGAGAGGCAAGAAGAGGCAATCAGATTCGCCGGAACTGGAGTTGGGGATAGTTGTTAGCTGCCATGTAGGTGCTGGAACCAGACCCTGATCCTCTGCAAGAACAGCCAGTGCTCTAAACCACTGAGCCATTTCTTCAGCCCTGCCCCAAAAAAATCTTAAAGGAGGAAAGCCCTTGCCACCCCCAGAGCTTGGTGCTGATGGTAATGATGGCAACGAGAACTTCTTAAGCCAATTTGTCACGCGGGTCCCTCTAGAAAGCATTACACCCCAGGCAATAGAGAAATCCATTTGCAACAGAGATTGTCAGGAGGCTAAAGAAGTGACCTCTTCAGTGGGTTTCAATTAATCAGTGTTTCACGTAACAAAATCCAGGCCTCTGGGACCTCTTCAATAAGACTTGACAAGAAATTTTTAAACTCTAGAAGATTTATTGGTGGCTCTACCTGTCATGTTAATATTTCACCATAAACAGATATGTGTTAAATACCTATTGTTCAGAAAAAGAATTAGATATAAAAATATGAGATTCATTTTCATTATGAATTCATTATTTCGATTCTGATACTTACCAGGGCATTCCTGGAATAAATATGGGATTACTCTTCCTCTGAAGCCATGGGACAAAGAAACAAGCCAGGCCTGGTCTTGTGCATAGTGGGGTACAGATGGTGTCAACTAAACAAGCCAGGCCTGGTCTTGTGCATAGTGGGGTACAGATGGTGTCAACTAAACAAGCCAGGCCTGGTCTTGTGCATAGTGCATTACAGATGGTGTCAACTACGTGGTAAGGGAACCAATATATCATCCAGATAAAAACCACTTCCCCACTCTTTCCTGAAATGTCCACCCCACTCTCATGTCAGGATTAAAGCATCAAGGTTTAAAACGTAAATATATGCTTGAGGGGAATTAAGTCTTACCACCACCATTGAACACATGACATTGAATTTTTCTACAAAATCAGTAGTGGAGCACAGCCTTGGGGTTCCATGGAAACTGCAGGGCCTGGGGGTGGGGGGTGCATCAAGAGAGTAAATAATACTAGTAAGGAGAGTAGAAGAGAAAGCCAAGGAATACAGAGAGATGGGAAGCTGTGAGCTGGGGTGGATAACCTGGGGTCTGCAGGAGAGGGTGGGAGGAAGGGGAGAGGAAGCAAAGGAAGGGGAGGGAGGAAGTGAAGGGAAGGGAGGGAGGGAGGGAGGGTGGGAGAGAGGGAGGGAGGGAGGGTGGGAGAGAGGGAGGGAGGGAGGGTGGGAGAGAGGGAGGCACACAGCACACAGATACACCAGCCTGATCTTCAGGCCCAACCACAGCCATTCACTGAAACCAGACACCACCCTTCTTTCAGCCTCCAGACAAGGAAAGGGAAAGGCAGCTCTTTCCCTAAGCAAATAAACAGAAATGACTCAGCCTACACCTACAGCGATCGTCTGGTAATGGGCCAGAATGCTCGTCCTTTGCCATTTTAGGGAGATACTGGTTCACTGGATTGAGTTTTTGTTGCTGTTATTATGTGCATGTGTGTGTGCATGCTCATGTGTATGCAAGTACCTGTGTGTTTGTGCGTAGACAACAGAGGACAGCCGAGGCTGTAGCTGCTCAGTGCTGTCCACCCTGTTTTTCTGAGACAAGGTTTCTCACTGACCTGGAGCTCACCAAGTAGCCTAGGCTAGCTGGCCAATGAGACCCCAGGTTCTACCTGCCCCTGCCTTCCCAGTGCTTGGATCACAGGTGTGCACTACCATACCTGGCCTTTGTTGCTGGGTTCTGGGAACCAAACTGTGGTCCTCATGTCGAGGCAAGTACTTCACTGACTGTGCTCTCTCCAGACCCAAATGAGTTTCAATATGACTACTGGTTTAACTACAATGCTGTGATAAGACTGCACTCTTGAAATTCTATGTCAGTCTCTGAATATTCTTCACAGTCTTAGCAATGAAATTATAATCGATTGCTTACAGTTAAAACAGCTAGGCTGAGGTGAGTATTTTGCCACAAAATCCTTTCGTGATGTTGTATTAAGTGGCTGGACCAGATTGCCTTCTGTCCCTGCTATTCATCGCATGTTTCTGCAAAATTAATAGATTGGCTTTAAGGGGAGCAGGTCATCCCTGGGGCCCTAAATCCCAGGAATAAGCCCACAATATCTAGGCTGTGTTTAGACCTTCAGGAGATGCAGGGCTATGCCAGGTAGCTCCTCTCACAGCTAACGTAACCAATACACAGTGAAAAGCAGCCAGGAAGCTGAACCCTGCAAGGAGCCAGGGCCACCTAGGGAACAATAGATCTCCCCTGACCCAAGGATCAGAGGCAGCGTTTGTTGTATACACGGTGTGGAGCCTCAAAAGGGTCCCTGAGGGTCTAGAGAAACCCCATTGCATGCTGGGAAGGAAGAACCCTGAAACTAATTCCTGGATAAGATGGTGCTGAAGCACAATGAGGAGGGGAGCAAAGGAAGGATGAAAACAGGTCCCCAGAGCTGGGCGCGGTGGCCATGCCTTGAATCCCAGCACTCAGGAGGCAGAGGCAGGCAGATCTCTGTGAGTTCAAGGCCAGCATGGTCTACAGAGTGAGTTCCAGGACAGCTGGGGCTACAGGGAGACCCTGCCTCGAAAAGACCAGAAAAAAAAAAAGGAAAGAAAACAGGTCCCTGAATGGCTCAACAGCTTAAAGGCGGGAGATTGAATTCCAGACACACAGACTTCTATCCCTGGAACCCATGTAAAAGTGGAAGGAGAGAACTAACTTCACAAAATTGTCCTCTGATCTCCATATGCATGCACCCTACACTACACACACACACACACACACACACACACACACACACACATACACACCTATATAACTAACTAGTGCCATTTGAAGGAACTGTGCAGATATGGCCAATCTCATTGCCATGTCTGACACTGTACTACAATTACACAAGACATTAACCACAGGGAAGCATGAGTGAGTGGTACCTAGAGCTTATCCTCACAGCTGCCTGTGAATCTATACTTGTTTTCTTTTAATTTATGTAACTAGTGATAGTGCTGGTCAGTACCTAGGAGTGATAGCTGTATCTCAAAACAAAACAAAACAAACTCTGATGGGAAAAGAGGAAATAAGCTATCTAGGGATTGGCTGGTAGAGAGTACCCCTCTAAAAATATATGAAGGCCTGAATGGTTCCATCCATACAGGATGCAGCACTACAGGAAAGAAAGCAAAAAGAGGGTGGCAGGGATGAGGGAGGCATTGGGTGTGGTCATCCAGCCTCGCCTCTGCATGTGGAGGCTGCCTTCCTTCAGTGTAAACTGGCTACTCACCAATACAAGCCAGCAACTTCCAGCATAGGGCTGCTCACCCGGGTACTGTCTTCAGGTCTGTGCTCGGGATCTCTGCCTGCAAGCATGCAGATCCTGATATCTCCATTTGCCTTCTCTCCTCTTCACTAAAGCCTTCCCAGCACATATGGCCCACCAGAAGTAGTTCTCTTCCCACACGGAATGATTGTACCTACTTGAAATCAGTGACCAGGGTCTAATTCCTCTACCATATTCTCTATAATATCTAACACCGTGGTAACAATAGAAGGAACTGCTCAAAACTTCTTGTGGATGGATGAAGGCTTGGCTGCCTTGAGATCTTGTATCAATAAGATCCATAAGCAACTCTATCCATCTGTGGGGATGTGAGAGCCGTGGACTCTCATTTCACACAGAGCCGGTAGAGACGGCCCTCGATGACAATTCACTTGATGATTTTGGCTTTACAATGGCACATGTATGATGGGAATTTAATAAGAACCATATTCTGTTGGATCTTCTCCTGCAATGCCAGCCACAGCTGGCAGCCAGCTGCAGCTTCACGACAGCCGCACTCCACAGCACTCTGTAACTAAGTTATGATGCTTGACTACTCAGGCACATTAAATAAAGCTACAAAATTTTAGTTACACCAAATGAGTAAACCCTGAGAATCTAATGTACAACATAGTATCCATATGAACAATTTCTTAGTGTATGCTTGAATCATAGAATGCTAAGAGGGTAGATTTTAAATGTTTTCACCAAAAAGAAAGAAAATGGTAAGAAAGTTAAATAGTGGTTGATTGATTGATTGATGATTGATTGATTGATTGATTGATCGATTGATTGATCGATGAATATTTTGTGACCAAAGACCTCAGGACTTACCTCTGTAATTCTTAAGGAATAATGGTCCAATATTTGATAACATAATGTTTAAGGAAACTTTACAAGTCACAATTAGCATAAATGACAACTATGTGTATATAGTTGTAATATTATTACTTGATTTAAAAACATAACATTTGTATTTTAAAAAGTTTTCAAAGATTTTCTTAATTTTTTAAAGATTTCTTCTTATTTTATATGCATGTTTTGCCTTCATGTATGTAAGTGCCTCACATGTGTGCAATGTCTGCAGAAGGTAGAAGGGAGCATCGATTCCAAGGAGCTGGAGCAAGGGATGGTTGTGAGCTGCCATGTTGGTATCGGGAACCAAATCCAGGTCTTCTGCAAGAGTGGCCATTGCTCTTAACCACTGATCCATCTCTCCAACCCCCAAAGATCTCTCTCTCTCTCTCTCTCTCTCTCTCTCTCTCTCTCTCTCTGTCTCTCTCTCTCTGTGTGTGTGTACATTCATACTGGTGTCCATGGATCTCAGAGGTGTCAGTTCTCCTGGAGCTGGCTTCACAGGTGGTTGTAAGCCATGTGATGTGGTTGCTAGGAACCAAACTCAAGTCCTCTGCAAGAGCACCAAACAGTCTTAGCCTCTCAACCATGTCTCCAGCCCCCTGATACATTGTTTTTACTTAGAATATTTTCAACACAAGATGGATTAATTGGGATATAACACCATCATCAACCAAGAAGCATCTGACCTCAGACTTTTTAACCTCTTACCTCATATTAGTCCTGTTTTACAGGTTAAAAAATGAATTCAGAGGGGTCAATTAGTATTGCAAGACACAAAAAGTTAGTGGTGAGTCAGAATTAGAACTTAGAACTCTATTGCAAAGCCTATCAGTATACAAATTGCTGCCCTATTGATTACAGTTGGATGAAGAACTGACCTTTTTTAAGCAAGGGACTCCGGATAGGCTGACTGGAGCTCAGAAGATAAACTGGCACTGAGCAATGGCTGGGGAGATTAATTAGGCACAGTAGACTCTAACACAAATGGCAGAATGTATGAACTCGGAGAGGGGCTGTGGGAGTGCCAATGGAGAAGGGGGTATAAAGATGATTAAGACTGATTGAGATGCTATGTATGAGGTACACAAAAAGTCAATAAAAAAAATTAAAAAACAAATTGCTGCCCTAAAATTTCACCATCAAGAAAGCAAATTAAGATATTTTCCCTAAAAGTATAACACTTAAAATTTTTTTTATTTTATTTTATATTTTTTATGTGTATGAATGTTTTTGCCTGTATGTATGTAAGCGCACCACATGCGTGCAATGTCTGCAGAGACCTGAAATGGGTGTCATATCACCTGGAATTGGAATTAAGGATGGTTGTTAGCCACCATGTGGGTGCTTTGAACTGAACCTGGGTCCTCTGCAAGAGAATCCAATACTCTTAACTGCTGAGCCATCTCTCTGGTCCCCATAAGTATAATATTTTATAGCACAAAATGTGGCATTGGTCAACATGCCAGGGGTGGCTGAGGCCCTATAGGAAGAATACCTAGATCCTTTATAAAGTGGGGATAGAACTGGAGTAGGATGAAGGAAAAGTTAAGAGAACACCATAGAGGCTCCAGGGTTAGCAGTACTCCTGGGTTTTGGAGATCAGAGTTCACTTCTCAGGACTACAATGGGCAGTTCCTAACCACCTGTAACTCCAGCTCCAGGGGCTGTGACTCCCTCTGTGGTCTCTGAGGCCACTGCTCTCACATGCAGAGATACACACACATATACATAAATAAACAATAACATAAATCTGTACAAAACGAGAGTAAATAGGGGAATCTCCACTTCTAACACATGTCCTGAAGGCTGCCGCTTCTCTCCAGTGCCCTGTGGGCCAGGGCAAGCCTTCGCTGTTTTGGCCGCATCATTTCCAAGGTGCTATCCCTGCTTCTACCTTCTACCTAGTAGCTGGAGTATCACTGCTGAACTGTCAATCGCAATGCATCACCCCATCTACAGCTTCCTAAGGCAGAAATATATAAACTCTGACCTTTGGGAGGCACTCAGCAGTATGTTCCCTGCTCACCTCTCTTTACTCAGCCTGCTCCATCTTTCCTCAGTGATCTGTACCATGGTATACTCTCCATCCCTCAAGCTAGCTGTCATGGTTTGACTGTGAAGTGTCTTCCACAGGCTTTTGGACTAAAGGCTTGGTCCTCAGCCTATGGTGCTGTTTGAGGATGTGGTGACATGAGGTGTAAATGAAGGAAAGAGGTCACTTTGGGGTGTGTCCATAGGGGCTGTGTCCCATCCAAGCCTCTGTCTCTTTGCCTCCTGTCTACCATGAAGTGAGTTGTTCCACCACATAACCTATATGGCAATTCTGCATCACTGTGACCCAGAAATAATGGGGCCAAGTGATCACAGACTGACACCTCTGAAACCACGAGCCAAGAGAAAAGAATTCCCAGCAGTGAGGTCTCTGTGATTTGTCACAGCGATGGGAAAACTAACGCAAATGCTGAGCTGTTCCTATTCGGGAGCAATGACACACACTTTTTCTTCTATCTGGAAGTCTTTCCCCCCTGGTTTTTGTAAAGCTGGTTGTGGCTTCTGACTTCAGCTTAAAATCTTATTTACATGCATTTATTGGGAGAGGGTGGTGCATGGCATGGCGAGTATGTGTGTGCAGCAGCCAGTTGTTTCCTTCCACCATGTGGGTTCTAGAAACCAAACTGAAGTCACCAGGCTTGAGGAAAGCACCCATACCCACTGAGCCATCTTGCTATCCACTCGGATTTCAGTTCATATCTCATCTCTTCAACCTCAAGTAACTATTAGTCTTTATCACATTACCCTCTTATATGCTGGACAAACACTATTAGTATCTGGTATCTTTTGTATTTACTGATGTATCAACTGCGTCTCTCAAGTAACTATTAGTCTTATCACATTACCCTCTTAAATGCTGGACAAACACTATTAGTATCTGGTATCTTTTGTATTTACTGATGTATCAACTGTGTCTCTCTCAACTCACTAAACATAAGCAAAAAGCTCATTTACCTGGTTCTTTTCATATTCCCTGGCTGACATTTAATAGACATTTAGTGTGCATGCATATATGTATATATATGTATACATATATATTATGATAAAGGTATTAAGGTCTTCCTGGAATACTGAAAATCTCACCTATCCCTTGTCTAATTTTCTCAAGAATTTCTTACCGACACTGCTCTTAAAGAGGAGAATCATTAAGTGTCACATATTACTCCTAATAGTTCATTGTAGAAGGCACTAATAGGTACATGGAACATGTTAAGTCCTGGGAAGATAACAATGAATAAGTAGGACTTCCATGCTGTCAACTATGTGGGGACATAGACATTAACCCAATACCTTCCCAGATCAAGTCTTAATTAGAACTGTGACATGAGGCATGACAAAGCAGGTGCGCTACCAATACCATTTGAGGACAAAGCCAGACCAGAGGAGCTGAGGAAGGAAAGTAGGGAAGGAAGTAGGCTAGAAACATAATAGCTATGTCACAAGACCCAAGTCCCGGGGTTTTGAGGGACCAAGTACAGAGCCAAATCCCTATCCTAGTTACTTTAACTGTCAACTTGACACAGCCTAGAGTCATCAGATGAGTCTCACTTGAGGGATTACCCAGATCAGCCTGCCCTGTGGGCCTGCCTGTAGAGGACTTTCTTAATTGTTCATTGATATAAGAAGGACAAACCAGCCAGGCGTGGTGGCATGTGCCTTTAATCCCAGCACTCAGGAGGTAGAGGTGGATGGACCTCTGTGAGTTCAAGGCCAGCCTGGTCTACAGAGTGAGCTCCAGGACAGCTGGTACTAAAAGGGAGACCCTGCCTCAAAAATACCAAAAAAAAGGAAAAAATTAAAGAAGGACAAACCAAGCATAGGCAGTACCATTCATTCCCTTGCCAGTGGACCTGGGATATATAAGAAAAGTAGATAAGCATGAGCCTTCCTCCATGGTCTGCATCAAGTTCCTGCCTCGATGTCCTGGCCTGACTTCCCTCAACGACGTGACCTAAGAGTTTAAGCCAAATAAACCCTTTCCTCCCTTCAGTTGCTTTCAGTCAGATTGTTTCATCACAGCAGTAGAAAAACTAGAACAATACCAGTATCAAGAGAACTCAGGCCACTTCAAGCCAGGCACCATCTGCCCACATTCCACTTACGCATCCAGGCCTCGGTTGAGTCAGCTGTGAAGTGGATAACAGAGTCTATGTTCAGCGTGTGCAAAACCACCAGGGAAACAAAGACTGATCCTTTTATCTTCCAGAGGTAAAAGCTATTTAGTTTCAATGAATAAAATGTGTATTAAACATGCAGTAACTACAGGCTGAGCAAAAAGGATCCACTGAGGGAAGTGGGAAGCCGAGCATCTCACTAGTGAGTGGCCGGGCTCCAGCTTCGAACCAAGGTCGCCAAACTCTCAGCCCTTCACCACCAGGCGCCGCTCTACCTATCATAGGCATAGTGGCTCATGTCTGTAATATCAACACTCAGGAAGCTGAAGAAGATTGCTACAAGTTTGAGGATAGCCTGGGCTACATTGTGAGTGCCAGGCCAGCCTGGGCTACAGAATAATACCTTCTTACTCTTTCCAAAACCATGTATCAAGTTTTTAAAAGTAAGCACAAAAAATAGATGAGTTTTTACAGAAGAATAGTAAAAGTTTATTGAGATGTTGTCAGATTTCACGCTGAAAAGAAATAGAATTATTTCACACTGATAACAAAAAATGTATTTTCTAAACAATATCAATATGTCCTTTGTCTTCTTCACCTTGTTGCTGTTTGAACCTGGTGCAAAAGTAGATGAGAGTTGAACTACTCCCCGCTTAGCTGAAATCAAGGCAATGACACCACATTCTACCAACGATCTCCAAATTCCTCGTCAACATGTAACAGCCAGAAAAAGCCCCCCCTGAACTTCATGTCTTTGACAAAATGGTAAAAATTACTAATTTTTTAAAGCTCTGACTCCTGAAAGCACATTTTTAATACTTGGTGTGAAGAGAACTAACACAGTCCTCCTGACACACACCCAGGTCAGCGCCGTCTCAAGATCAAGCGCTCACACCTGATGAGCCAAGCTGGAGGCTTTTTCAGGAAACACTATTTTCACTTGAAAGAATGAATGACAAATGACTGCATTTACTCAGCTGAAAGGCATTTCCTTTCAAATGAATAAAGTAAACCTGTCACTTCAAAGAAAACCGCTGGATTTGTTGCCAGTGATAAAATTTGAGTTCTTCAGCAAAAATTAGAATTTTAGGAAAACTGTCACTGGGAATTTGACAGCATCCCAGTACTTGGACTTCCTTTTTTTTTTTGGTCTTTTTGAGACAGGGTCTCCCTTTAGTCCCAGATGGCCTAGAACTTGCTATGTAGATGTGTTGGATAGCTTTAGTGTCAACTTGACACACCTGGGTTGAGGGAGCCCCAACTGGGGAATTGGCTCCATTGGATTTGCCTGTGGCCACATATGTGGAGTATTGTCTTGATTGTCAAGCAGTGTGGGAGGGCCCAGCCCAAAATGAGTGGTGCCACCCTGGGCAGGTTGTTGTGTACTGTATAAGAAGGCAGGCTGGGCATGAGCCAGGGGAACAAGCCAGTGAACAGTACTCCTGCATGGCCTGTGCTTCAGCTCCTGCCTCCAGGTTCCTGCCCAGAGTTCTTGCCTTGGGCTCCCTGAGAACTGTGACCCAGGAGATGTAAGCTGAATAAACCCTTTCCTCCCCAAGTTGGTGTTGGTCAGAGTGTTTTGTCACAGCAATGGAAGACAAACTAGAACAGTAGACCAGCAGGCTGGCCTTGAACTCACAGAGATCTGCCTGCCTCTGCCTCCTGAGTGCTGGGATTAAAGGTGTGCACCACCATGCCAGGCTAGACTTTCTTAATGAAATAAAAACAGTGATGAAACGAACAGGGTTTTTTTTTTCTTTATTTTTTAAGGGATTCTACAATATAAGAGCACAGTTGTTTTTAGATCACATCGACGTTGCTCAGTTTGCCATACAATTAGGTAATTGGTGCTAGCATCCACAGGTGAGGGATACCATTCGTCGTCTTTTGTTTTTCTGGGACTGTTACTTAGCATGATATCTTCTAGCTCCAACCATTTACCTGCAAAGCTCATGATATCATCTTTCTTTACTGCTGCATAGAACTCCATTGTGTAGATGTACCACATTTTCTCTCTCCACTCTCAGTTGAGGGGCACTTGGGTTGGTTCCAGCTCCTTGCTATTGTGAAGAGAGCTGAAATAAACATGGCTGTGCATGTATCTCTGTGGTAAGGTGAGTCTTGTGGGTACATACCCAGGAGTAGTATGGCTGGGTCAGGTGGCAAGTTCATTCCAAGTCTTCCAAGGGTTCTCCACACTGCTTTCCATAGTGGCTGTACGAGTTTACATTCCCACCAGCAGCGGATGAGTGTTCCTCTTTCCCCACAACCTCTCCAGCACTTGGTATCATTTGTTTTCTTGATCCTAGCCAGTCTAATATCTTAAAGTGGTTTTAATTTGAATTTCCTTAATTATTAGCAATGTTGAACACTTCTTTTTTATTTTATTTATTTATTTTCTATGTGTATGAATGTACTGTCTGCATGCAGGTTTGTGCACCTGTGTCATGCAATGCCTCAGAGGTCAGAAGAGGGTCTTGGATTCCCTGGAACTGGAGTTCTCTTGGAATTGGAGTTACAGACGTTTCTCAGCCACCATGTGGGTGCTGGGGATTGAACCCGGGTCCTCTGCAAGATCAGTCAGTGCTCTTAACCACTAGGTAATCTCTCCAGCCCCAAACACTTCTTAAGATGTTTCTCAGCCATCTCTAATTCCTCACTGGTGAAGTCTCTGTTCAGCTCTTTGCTCCATATTTTGAATGGGTCATTTGTTATCTTAGTTCTTTGTTTTTTGAGTAGTTTGTGTATTCTGGAAATCAAAGCTTTGTCAGATGTATCTACAGTGAAGGTTTTCTCCCACTCCGTGGGTTTCCTCTTCACTTCCTTGATTGTTTCTTTTGAGGTACAGACAAATAGTGTTTTTAAATTATGCAGTTGTGTATGTGTGGATTTGTACAACTCTGACCTAGTATTTTCTGCATGTTATGTTACAAAATCATAACATAGTTTAAAAAAAAATTCCAGGGATGGGAACTGGCTCAGTGGACAAGAGTGCTTGCTGCCCAAGTATGAGGACCTGAGTTTGAATCCACCAAATCCACATAAAAAGCTGTGTGTGGTCAAACGTGCACTTGGGGGCAGAAACAGGAGGACCCACTGAGGCTGGCTGGCTGCCATCCCGGCTCCAGGCTCAGTGAAGAGACCCTGACTGGAGGGAATAAAGCAGAGGCTGATAGAGTAAGACACTCAGTCTCCTCCTCTGGCCTCCAGGTACACTGAAAGGCATACACATCCACACACGTGTACATACAAACACACGCAAAAAATTCCAAGCACAAGATAAATGGATGAATTTGCATATAGGAACGGAAGTTCCTTAAAAAGATCTCAGTGTTCACATTGAGTGGAGATAATATGCAGCTTTGTCTGGTCCCTGATCTTAATAAGAATGCTTCCAGGTTTTCTCCATTTAGAATGATGTTGGCTGTGGGTTTGTTGTCATGATATTGAGGTATGTTCTCTCCAGTCCAGTTACCTCTAAGAATTTTAACGTGAGTGCACATTGGATTTTGTCAAAGGCCTTTTCTGCACCTATTGAGATGACCACGTGATTTTTGTCTTTAAGTACATTTATATGATTTTATTACACTTATTGACTTACATATATTAAATCATCCCTGCATCTCTGGAATAAAGCAGACTTGAATATGATGGATTATCTTTTTGATGTTGTCTGTATATGGTTGGATGGTATTTTTTTTTTTTTAGTTAGAGGGTATTTTGTTGAGATTTTTTTGCGCCTATATTCATTAAGAATATGGATCTATAGTTTTCCATTTTGGCGTTGTGTCTTTACCTGGTTTGGGTATTACAGTGATATTTGAATTTGGAGTTTGGTATTACTGTGGTATAGAAGGAATTTGGAGTTCTCCTATATTTCTATCTTTTTGAATAATTTAAGTAGTATTGGTTGTAGATCTTCTTTGAATACCTGGTAGAATTTTGCTGTGAATCCATCTGGCCTGGGCAGTCTTTCATTTGGACATGTTATAGTACTGTTTCAGTTTCCATACTTGCAAACTTTCAAGTGACTGCCAGTTTTGAGTTTTCTTTTTTTTTATTTTATTTATTTTTTATGTGTATGAATGTACTGTCTGCATGTAGGTTGGTGCACCCGTGTCATGCAATGCCACAGAGGTCAGAAGAGGGCGTCAGATTCCCCTGGAACTGGAGATAAAGACAGTTCTCAGCTGCCATGTGGGTGCTGGGGATCGAACCAGGGTCCTCTGCAAGAGCAGCTGGCACTTTTAACCGCTAGGCCATCTCTCAAGCCCCCAGTTTTGAGTTTTCTACCTTGATCTTGTAGTTCTAGCCTCCAGAACATGAGAAATAATTTCTTTTATTTGCTCCACCTAGACTCTGGTACTTTGCTCCAGCAGCTTAAGCAGATGGATAAATAAATATATAATGAGGAAAAGTTAATAATTCTACACGATCTCATCCAGAAAAATTAAAGAAGGAAGAATTCTTTCCGACTCATTTTGTAAGGCCAATGTTAACTCTGATATTCTTTCTTAAACATTTTTAAAATTTTATTTATTTTTATGTGTATGAATGTACTGTCTGCATGTAAGTTTCTGCACCCGTGTCATGCAATGTGGTGGAGGTCAGAAGAGGGTGTCGGATTCCCCTGGAACTGGAGTTAAAGATGGTTCTCAGCCGCCATGTGGGTGCTGGGGGTCAAACCTGGGTCCTCTGCAAGAGCGGTTGGCGCTCTTAACCCCTAGGCCATCTCTCCAGCCCCTGATATTCTTTCTAAATTATGAGGAAATAAAACTATAGACCCTATTCCTTAGGAGCATAGAAGTAAAAAATGTTCTCAGCAAGGAGTTGAAGATACAACTCAGTAACATTACACAAGCTTGAGACCCTTGATTCTATCCTGAGCATACACATACTCACATATAAATAGTTAACAGATTAAATAAAGCAATGCATAAAAGCTATGGTTGATTCTGCATGTATAACATTTAGCATTTGACAATGTAGTTCACTTTATTAATGAGCTAAAAGGACGAATCTCATGATCTCTTACTGAAAGAACATCTGGAAAATTTCAATTCATTGTTAAAAACCCTGCACAAACTACATATTCACCATGGAATTTGTTTTTAGCCATAAGGAATGAAATGATAGCATAGCTGGGGGGCACTGGATACAACTGGAGATAAACATATTAAGTGAATTAAGCCAGTTTCAGAAAGGCAAATATATATTTTATCTTATTTGTGGTTCCTAGATTGTACATAGACACATGAAATCATGTATGTATACATGACATGAAAGTGGATGTGAAACTGTCTAGGGAACAAAGGGGCCAACAAACAGAAAAGGGAATGGGGTATGGGGGCAAGCAGAGAGATAAGCAGGGTACGACGGGGCAAATGTGCTCAACATATAATGAGACCCTGTGTGAAAGTGTCCTCTGTAACCCAGTACCATGAGATATGAATATACACAGTGAACATTTTTTAAAGATTAAAAATTACAGCAGGGCATGGTGGCGCATGCCTTTAATTCCAGCACTCGGGAGGCAGAGCCAGGCGGATCTCTGTAAGTTCAAGGCCAGCCTGGTCTACAAAGTAAGTTCCAGGACAGCTGGGGCTACAGGGAAACGATGTCTCAAAAATACCAAAAAAAAATTTTTTTTTTAATTACTAAAAGATAACTTCCCTGATCTGACTAAGGGAACCTACAAAAATTCAGTTAGCACATTTAAAATGCACTGTGCACTCAGCACTCCCACACATGCTCAGACTGAAGATTCCCCAATAAATGCTGTAAAACAAGAAGAAATAAAAAGCACCCCAGTCAGAGGGAGAATTAAAACTCTACCACAAAGCTGGGCGTGGTGGCGCACGTCTTTAATCCTAGCACTTGGGAGGCAGAGGCAGGTGGGTCTTTGTAAGTTCAAGGCCAGCCTGGTCTACAGAGTGAGTTCCAGGACAGCTGGGGCTACAGGGAGACCCTGTCTCAAAAAGACAAAAAACAAAAACAAAAACAAAAACAAAACAAAACAAAAAAAAACAAAAAAAAAACAAAACTCTACCACATTGGCAAAATGATTATGCACACAGAAAATGGCATGGAATCTATGAAATCTTTTAGAACTATGTAAATCCAACAAGTTGCCAGTTATAAGATTAATACACAAAAATGAGCTGTAGGGTAGCAATAAATGGTAAAACTGGTACCTGTAGGGATAGAGCGACTGCCTGGCAGGTGAAGTACTTGATGCACAAGTGTGAAGACTTGAGCTCAAATCCACAGAACCAAATCCATACAAAGCCAAATGCAGTAACAAGCATCTGTAATCCCAGTGCTTCTACAGCAAGACGAAACGTGGAAGCTCAGGGACTAGCTAGTCTGGTATATGCATGGTGAGCGGTAAAGAGACCCCATCTCAGACAAGATGGAAGGTGAGGACTGACACCCAAAGTTGTCCTCTGATTCCACACACATGCCTTGGCACATGCACATCAGTAAACATGAACACACACACACACACGCACACACACACACACACACAGAGGGAAAAAAATTGTCTTTAAATGGTACCTGTGCTGATGTAGTAGCGCATACCTGTAATCCCAGCAGTTGGGAGGTTAGGCAGAATGACTGTGATTTGATGCCAAACTGAACTACACAGAAAGACCCTGTCTGAAAACAAACCAACAAAAAGAAATGGAGTACCGGCTATATTCTGGATGTGAAATGTCTTTAGTATTCGGTCCTCAGCTGGTAGTGCTATTTGGGGAGAGTACAGAGCACGCGGCAAGCTGGATGAAGTGCGCTCACGGAGCAGGCCTTCAGCTGTGTACTCCAGTGGGCTTCCCGTCCTGTGCCCACTTCCTGACTGCCACTGTGATGTAACCAGCTACCACCACCATCCCTACCTTGCCATGACAGACTGAATCCGTTCAAATTATGAGCCAGTAAGCCTTCTGTCTGGGGTGAAGTAGTACGATAGCACCAAAAGTAAAACACAGAAGCATAAATCAAAGACGTGTAGGTGGTACATGCTGAAAACTACAAGACAGTAATTAAAGAAATCAGGGAAACTGAATAAATAAAGGGAACTGAAGGTGGTTCACGGACTGAAAGATTTAGTATTGCTGGTACGTCAGTTCTTTCCAAACTTATCTGTAGATCCAATCCAACACATGCAAAATACTAGTAGGAATTTTTTAAAGATTTATTATTTGTTTATGTGTATGTTTCTCTCTCTCTCTTCTCTCTCTCTCTCTCTCTCTCTCTCTCTCTCTCTCTCTTTCTCTCTCTCTCTCTCTGCATAAAGGTGCCTCTGGAGGCCAGAAGAAGGCATCAGATGTCCTGAAATTGGAGTTACAGGTAGTTGTGAGCTGCCCAATGTGAATGCTGGGAACTGTGTCCTCTGCAAGAGCAACAAGGGCTCTTAACTGCTGAGCCATCTCTCCAGCCCAGAATTTCCTTTGTAAATATCAGCAAGCTATTTGAAAATTTTCTGTGGAAGGAGAAAAAAAATAGCCCAAACCATTTGGGGGACAGAGCACAAAGCTACCAAGCTGTGTTGCTGTGCTGACCACTGTGAAGGACACGTGACTCTGTGCAAACTACTTGGGGGACAGAGCACAAAGCTACCACGCTGCACTGTGCTGACCACTGTGAGGGACACGTGACTCTGTGCAAACTACTTGGGGGACAGAGCACAAAGCTACCACGCTGCACTGCTGTGCTGACCCCTGTGAGGGACACGTGACTCTGTGCAAACTACTTGGGGGACAGAGCATACCACACTGCACTGCTGTGCTGACCCCTGTGAGGGACACATGACTCTGTGCAAACTACTTGGGGGACAGAGCACAAAGCTACCACGCTGCGCTGCTGTGCTGACCCCTGTGAGGGACACGTGACTCTGCGCAAACTACTTGGGGGACAGAGCACAAAGCTACCATGTTGCACTGCTGTGCTGACCCCTGTGAGGGACACGTGACTCTGTGCAACACCCTGCTTTATATTTAGCAGTTATCATTCCCCGAGGAAAACTTGCTTGGGTTGTGCTCTGAGCCCCAATAAAGGCCTTGGCCCACAGGTACCTCCTGTTCTCCCTTCCTCTCCAACTGCTGGCTAAGTGCAGGGATCCTGTTCAGCTACTCTTTCCTTTTGGCCTTGTGAGGCGGTCTGTCCTCTCCTCCCTGGAATCTTTATGTAATAATTTGCATGTCATTTTATACATTTTGCTCAACTGCTTCCTTCTCATGTACTAGACCCACACACCAGAACCTATTTTCTTAGTCCCCAGAGAGGGTACATCCCTTATTTGCATGTCACAGTCACTAAAATGCCCGGCAGAAACAATATCAGAAAGGAAGTGTTGATTTAGGCTCACAGTTTCATAGAGATTTCAGTCCACCATGGTGGGGAACTCATGGCAGAGTGGTTCTGTCTATGGCAGAAGTTGGAAGTGGTATCTATTACAGCAGACAAGAAGCAGATAAAGCAGCCTGGAACCAGGGGCATGTATGACCTTCAAAGGCCTGCCCACAACCTACTTCTGCCACCCAGGACCCACTTCCTAAGGGCTCCACAGCCTTCAAGAGTGTCACAAGTTGGGGACATTTCAAATGCAAACCTTAGCAAAGTTGCTGTCTTGGTAGGAATAAACCTGACACAGGTCAGACAAGAGCCACAAGAGCGCTTGCCACAATATACAAATTTCCCATGAGAAGGATATATGTTCATAAGCTGAATGCTTAGACATTGAGCCATCCTCTGAGATAAGAGATATTCCACTGGGGCCAGAGAGATGGCTCAGTAGTTAAGAACACTGGCTCTTCTACCAGAGGACGTGGGTTCAGTTCCCAGCACCTACATGGTGGCTAACAACTGTTCATAACTCCAATTCCAAGGCACCCCATTCTTCTGGCCTCCAGGGACACTACACACATGTGGTACACTTACATACAGGTAAAATATGCATACACATTAAATAAATAAATAAATAAATAACATTTAAAAAGAAATATTTCATGAAAGGCACACTATATAACTCCTGCAACATCATCCCTGGAACCCAACCAGACAGGGCTGAGATACAGCTAAAAACTAAAAAAATTTTTTAATACTAAATATCTTCCAAGTTTGTTCACTCCTCTCAATTCCCACTGCTTTTTGTCCTAGCCCAACATCTATCTAGTACTTCACAGGAGGTTTTAAAAGTCACCAATCACATAGCCAGGCACGCCTTTAATCCCAGCACTCGGGAGGCAGAGGCAGGCGGATCTCTGTGAGTTCAAGGACAGCCTGGTCTACAGAGCAAGCTACAGGCCGGCTAGGACTAAAGGGAAACCCTCGTCTCAAAAAAGACAAAAAAAAAAAAAAAAAAAAAAAAAAGTCACCAATCACAAGAGGTTTCACAAAAAGTCTTAGAAGCTACCAATCACAGGAGGTTTTATGAATCACCAATCACTTGAGGATTTGTGATTCCCCTGGGAAGTAGCAAAAAGCTTTTCAAATTTTCAAAACGTCATTTTAAAGACTTTAAAATTACTAATTTGTAATAATGATGAGTCTGAATCATTCTTCATGGTTTACAAAGTACATTCAAATACATACTCTAACTAGGTTTTTACAGCAATTATTTTTTTCCTATCAGTCTCATTTTCTAGATGAGCAAGCTACAGTTACAAGAAATCAGTGGACCTGCCCAAGGTCATTCCTCCAGACACAGCAGAGCTGGTCCAGACCTTGTGATGAAGAGTTTATGTTCCTTCTAAGGCAGCTTAGAGCATAACAGTTCCTTCCCAGCTCCGAAGAAGGAAAGGAGAACTTGACGGCAGACCGACCTTCACAGGTTTTATTTCAATCCCATGACATTTATGACAGAGTGACGTAAGAAAGTCAAGTTAGGTCTTGGTCCTAGGGGACAGCACTGGCAAAAAGGAAAGAAATATCCAACTTCTGTTTTGACTGTTACACTTGCTCAGGCAGGAGAAAAAAGAAGGAAAAATGTCCTTGGCTAGAATGCGGAGAATCCTGCCAGCAAAGCCTCCGATTGCCAAGGACGTCCCCTCAAGCCCCATTAACACCATGACACCAAAGTCAAGATGCACTGAAGACTTAGTGACAGCACTAATGTTTTGGCAACTTTTGAAAGCAAAATTTTGTTTCTATGGGCTAAGGGGTGGGTGGGATATTTACGAGAGGCTCTGGGAAGGAACTACAGTGTAGGAGGATTTTGTTCCTGCGTACTGAATTGAATGGCGTTCTGGGTGTGCAACACAAAGCTTCCCCCACATCAGATTTTCCTACTGTTCCATACCTTTCATTAATAGAACCCACTAATCAATCCTCCACGTGTTCAGGGAGCCCTCATGAGGTTAAGGGAAAACAAATAACGTTCCTGAGATTACATGGAATGCTTATCCTTGGTAGAATGGATAACTGGGTATTTACCTACCCCACAGAAAAAGACAGATGTTTTAGCTTGTTTATTTATTTATTTATTTATTTATTTATTTCTGTTGTTTTTGTTTTGTTTTTGAAGAAGAAAGCAAGAAACTACTAATAATTTGTCACGTAACTCTTTGTCCATATACAACTGTTTTAATCATTTCACATTTTGTAAAAAGACTATAAGGAGCACCATACAATTCTTTACAGTAAATGTAAGGTTAGATGTAAGTTAAATTATAGGGGCTAGAGAAATGGCTGAGCAGTTAAGAGCACTGGCTGCTCTTGCAGAGGACCTGCGTGTGGCTAACAACTATCCTTAACTCCAGTTCTAAGGGATCTGACACCCTTTTCTGACCTCCATGGGCACTGTACACACTTACATACATGCAAAACATTCATACTGTCTGTCTTTTATGTGGGTTCTGGGATCTGAACTCAGATCATCAGGCTTATTTGGCACTTTAAGCCAAGAGTTAGTACCCTAACCCTTAAGTTAAATTTTAAAATAATTAGCTGCACATGTTCCAAACCCCAGCACGTAGGAGTCCAAGGCCACAAGATCCAGAGTTTGAGACCAGCCTAGACTACATATCAAGTTCAAGGTCAGCTTGGGAATCTACAGCAACACACACACACACACACACACACACACACACACACACACACACACACACAGAATATTGATGAATACCACAATAAAATAAATGAGATGGTTTCACTGAGCTCTGATGTGGTCCCTTTCAAAGTGGACAAGGTCTAAAAATAGGATGACCAAAAAGTCTAGGAAAGTCCAGAGTACTCCAAATCCAACTTCTAAATTTGACTACCCAGCAGCACAGCATTCTGGAACAATTATCTCCCTCCCTTCACATGTCCACACTCCCACACGCTGTTATCTAAGAGGCCATGGTGACTGAAGGGAAAGGGAAAAAGAATTCTCCCTAAGATCAACATCTGAGCCACAGAAATAGATCACACTGAAGCTATTCTCCATGCTTCTATTGTTCTATTTTTTTCAAATGGTGGAAAATCTAATTCCAAACAAATGTTAATAGCTTCATTATGTGACCATAGGGCTAGGAAGTTACACAGCTAAGGAGTTTGGGGGCTAAGCTACTCAAGTCTTTTTCAAGTAATATATAGTTTCTTCACATAAATCTATACACACAGACACACACACACACACACAGACACACACACACACACACACACAAAGCTCCTACAAAATAACCTAAATTGACTTTAACAGATTACATTCCAAATATACTAGGTACAACTCAGGCTTGGAACATTCAGACTTAAATGTATTATATCCAACACAATGTATGGCAGTACAGATAAGAAGAGGCAAATCAGGGGCTTGGGAGATGGCTCAATGGGTAAAAATTGTTTGCTGCACAAGCATGAGGTCCTGACTTTGAACCCACAACGCCCACATAATAAGCTGGGCATGGCCACACATCTCCCATGGGGGAGCCACAGATAGGAGGGTTACTGGGGCTTACTGCCTGCCAGAATAGCATAGCGCCAGGTTCAATGAGAGAACTCAAGGGGAAAATGCAGAGACACCCGGACATGTATCCACACACATGTGCCTACACCACACACACATACACACAAGAAAACAGGGCCAGGAGAGATAAGTTGGTAGAATGCTTGTTGTGAAAGTATGAAGACCTGAGATTCATACCCGAGAATCCAAATAAAAAAGCCAGGCATGGTGGCACACCCTTGTAACCCAAGCACAGGGGAGGCAGAGCCAGGCATTTCTTGGGCTTGCTGCCCAATGAGTTTAACCTCCTTGGTGAGTTCCAGGCCAACCTTCAATCACCCAAAGCTTTTGAGTCCCAGAATCCCCTCACATCTGGGGGAGACACCAAGGAGGATATACAATTTGAATGATTATTGACATCTTTGATCATGAAATCCACATGATATAGCTATGCTATTATTTTGCCAAGGCCCAACGCCACCAGTTCTTACCCTGTTGTCTTCCTGGATCTCCCAGTCACTGGAGAAAGTCACCAGCTGCTGCCCTTGGGAACAGTTAGCAAACTGGAAAAGGCTGGAAAACATCCTTCTGTTTTCCTGGGTGTCGGGAAAGATGGCATCCTGGAAATTGACTCCGTGAGGCAAGAGGTTATAATTTTCATCCATCCTAAGAAAGGGAAAGTCAAAAGCAAAGCTTGGGTGAGACGACTGGCTTGAGCCAGGTTCAATTCAATTCATTGACAGGGATGCTCATGCCAATTTGGTCATGCTGTGTGGCATTGTTCTCATAAAAGGTCTCCTGCGGTTAGTACTTTAATTACTTCTCTGCTTTAAACTGCTTGAGTCTAACCTTAAGGTTTTCTAAAGAAGAAGTCTTAGGCAAGAGGGGAAGAAGTGTGCACATGAGTGCTCGTCTCTGTACGTTCCATATTCTCCAAAACCCTGCTTCCTGGTGGGAAAAAACCCTGACGGAATGGGACTAGAGTTCAAGTCTCACCACTGCTTTATCTTCTGTGTGACATGAAACATATTTTTTAACATCTCTAAGCCTAGGTCTTCCAACATGTTACAGAGTATTATAGCAGAACCTTGATGTTGCCCTAGGGATTGCCTTAGAAAATATAAGTAGGGCCTAAAGAGATGGCTCAGTGGGTGTGTGTGCTTCCTAGACAACATGAGGAGCTGGGTTTGAGTCTCCAGTAACCACATAAGAAGTTGAGCATGGTGGGGGATGTGGAGAGATGGCTCTGAAGTTAAGAGCGCTTGCTGCTCCTGCAGAGGACCCAGGTTCAGTTCCTAGCACCCACATGGCAGGTCACAAAAGCCTATAAGTCCAGTTACAGGAGATCTCTTCTGGTTTCTGTGGACACTGCATGCACATGGGGCATATACATACATTCAGGCAAAACACTCATATACATAAAAAAAATGCTGAACATGGCTGAGCATGTGTTGTATTCCCAGCACTGTGGGACAGAGACAGACAGCTCCCGGGAGCTTACTGGCCAGCTTGCCTAGGCCAAACACTGAGTTTCCTGTGAATGAGAGACCCTGTCCCAAGATAATAAAGAGGAGAGCATTGATAGATACTCAAAGTCCTCCTCTGGCCTCTGCAAGCATACATACACACACACACACACACACACACACACACACACACACACACGCGCGCACGCACACACACGCACAGAGTGTAAAATTAATTTTACATACAAAAAGTGTAAAATTAATGACTGAATAGAATTAATGCAATATAAATATTACTGAAATTTTTTACACACTCTAGTGAAAATTGCCTGTTAGAAACACAAAGAAGCCATTGAATGTGAAATGTCACAGCCAACTGGTGGTACTATTTGGGGGCAGATGTGGAAACTTACGGAGATAAGGCAAAGCTGGAAGAAGTTGCTGGGGGCACGTCCTTAAGGGTAGAGCCTGCCCTGGCCGCTTCCTGCATTCCTTCCCTGCTCCCTGTGTTATTAACCATGAGGTGAACAGCCTCTGCCACATGCACTACTATAAGGAGCTGCCAAACTGAATGGAACCAAGCAACAATGGATGAGTTCTTTGAAGTGATGGACCAAAATAAATCCTTCCTCCTTTAAGCTGTTGTCTCAGGTGTATCCATCACCTGAGTGATGTACTAGGCAAAAAAAGAATACTGCAGGCTCCCCAGTGGGTTTTGACTTCCCTCTCTCCCTAGAGGGACGGGCAGGCAGAGACAGAGACAGAGGAAGAAAGAGGAGACAGAGTCTCTTCTCAGCCAGTGGGCACGGTACAACAAAGGAGAAATCATTGTTGCAGTGTTAGCGCACTTCAGGCAAGCAGCCCTGTGAAATGAAAATCTGCCACACTATCGTGTGATTTAGTACATCTGCCTTAACTTTTTGTAGCTATGTCATAGCAAAAGATGAAAGAGTTGGATGACCACCACACAGCTACTGGATCATTTCATGTTAAAAAAAAAAAAAAATGGAAGGGTCTGGAGAGATGGCTCAGCAGTTCAGAGCACTGACTGCTCTTGCAGAGGATCCAGGTTTGATGCCCAGCACACAGATAGCAGCTAACTACCATCCATAACTCCAATTCCAGGGGAATCCAACGCCTTCTGACCTCTGTGGGCATTGCAGGACATAGGTACACTTACATACGTGCAGGCAATACACTCCCACACATAAAAAAATAAACATTTTGCCAGATGTGGTGGTGCACACCTTTAATTCTAGCACTCGGGAGGCAGAGACAGGCATATCTTTGTGAGTTCGAGGCCAACCTGGTCTACAGAGTGAGTTCCAGGACAGCTGGGACTACAGGGAGACCCTGTCTTAAAAAGACCAAAAAAAAAAAAAAAAAAAATTTAAAAAGAGAAAACAAAAAAAATGTCCATCAGTACTTGAACTTTATTCCTCCCCTTTAGAAAATAAAGTGCTGTTAGACTGTTTTGTAGTGCTCAGTATTTTCACTAAATAAGAACGTGAAAATTCCGAGTTACATTTCTCTATATTAAGAAGGGCATATACATGGGCTGGAGAGATGGCTTATCGGTTAAGAGCGCCGACCACTCTTACAGAGGACCAGGGTTCGATCCCCAGCACCCACATGGCGGCCGAGAACCATCTGAAACTCCAATTCCAGGAGAACTCCAGTTCCAGGGGAATCCGACACCCTCTTCTGACCTCCGCGGCATTGCACGACACGGGTGCACAAACTTGCATGCAGACAGTAAATTCATACACATACAGAAATAAAAATTAATAAAAAAATTTAAAAGAAGGGCATATCCTAGTCCTAGCTGACTTTATTTAGAAACTATACTTTCTGTGCAATTTAAAAATCCCCCTAATTTGGCAAAGCCACTCAAGTCAACACAAGCAGGACACGCATTCTAAACTTGGTCTGCCTTCCCTTCCTGGGAAGCACAGGTGGCCTTTGGCTTACGGACACCCTCCTGTGGAGCTTACTGTTTCCTTTGTTACAGTACTGAAAGCTGAAAATGAATCAGCAGACCCTGCTCAGGGTCGATCCAAATATCCTTTAGTGCTGTTTCATGATTAGGAAGGACTGGAATTATTATTGATCATAATACTTTGGATTAATTCACTCACTGTCTTGAAACCTGGCTCCAATTTCATCTCCCTGTCTCTCTCAGTTGTTCTGTTATCAGTCTTAACTGAATTACAAGCAACCCACACATTTGGGTTCTACCTGCTCTTTTCTATTTTTCCTTTAGGTAGAATTCAGTAGTCAATAAAAATGGACTGAATTTGAAGGCAGATGCGTTCTGTATTGATCATAGGCCAATCTCCATGGAGCATCTACAAGGAGGAGGTACCACCTGCCTGATCTGCCCCTGCACTCTTCAAAGCATTGTAACCGGGTCTTTATCTTACCCCAACACCTCTGATATTTTGAACAACCTGGCAGCTTGAACGAGACAGTGGAACAAGAAAACAGTGGAGCTGCATTCTGGTACTCAAGCTGTGGGAAAGGATACAGATCAAACAACTAGGCTGTCCCGGTGCTTGGCATGTTCATTTCAGGACTTGCTTCTCACTCTTACCCAGGTGGGAATTGGGGGTGGAGATGGTGCTAGTAGAGAAGCAGTTGGCTCAGTGCTTACACTTGGCAAGTTCAAAGCCAGACTTCCAACAGCAGGTTTCAGAGGTTTTCTTGCTCACTATTACAACTTAAAGAAGTGAGTCAGCGCTGTGCATGTCCCTGGATAGGACTCTTATATTAAACCTCACCACTAAACCTCATACTCAGGAACCATTGTAAAAGAAGGGGCAGAAAGATTGTGAGAGCCAGCGGTTGTTGATCCAGGACTGTACAGAAACAGTCTGCCACACCTCTGGGAACTCGCTCAGATGAACTCACAGCAATGGTGACAGCACGCACGAGACCCACATGAACTCCATCAGACAGAAACCCAGCACAGAACTGGGGAAATGGGCAGGAGGCCCCAGCCTCAGCTGAAGAGCTATTGGCAGTTGATCTCTCACTGCTGGGTGAGAGAGAGCTGGTCTTCTTTAAGGCAGTGATGCTAGATAGGCTGACCCAGCTCCAGTCACTAAACTCACACTGAGCGACATCTGCGGATGCAAACTTGATTCCTTGACTCATTAGGCTTTAACATATATGACAGAATGCATGAAATCAAGTGCAGAGGCCATGGGGGAGAGTGTGGGGTCAGAATATGACTAAAATGAAATGCACAAAAATTCAATCCAGGTGCTCGGAAGACTGAGGCAGGAGTGCTGGTCAGATCCCAGCTACTCTGGGTTCCATAGCAAGGCCCTGTTTCAAAATAAACAAACAAAATCACTTTGACTGTTTTACCATTAAAACCTTTCTATACACAGGACTCCAAAACCATGCATGTATTTTTAGATTTATTTACTTGCTTACTTTATTTATTTTGTTTTTAAAAATATTTTATTATTTTTTTCTTTTTAAGTTGAACTTTAGAGTGCACATAGCATCAAAGTAAGATAAATGAAACGTGATACCAAAAAAAGCATTAAATTACATTTTATGTGTATGAGTGTATTGCCTGCATGTAAGTAATTACACCCATGTTGTACAATCCCCCCAGAGGTCAGAAGAGGGCGTAGGATACCCCTGGAACTGGAGTTACAGATGGTTGTTAGCCACCATGTGGGTGCTGGGAACCAAACCCCGGTCCTCTGCAAAAGCATCCAGTGCTCTTAACCACTGAGCCACCTAACCTTGTTTCTGTTTTCCGAGACAGGGTTTCCCTATAACTCTAACTGGTTTCCATCTCATAAAGAGCCTGCCAACCAAACACTGAAATTAAAAGCGAATGCCACCATGCCCAGCTCCTGCGTGTATTATTATTATTATTATTATTATTATTTTGTCTTTTTAAGACAGGGTCTCCCTGTAGCCCCCAGCTGGCCACCAGGCTGTCCTTGAACTCACAGAGATCCGCCTCCCTCTGCCTCCTGAGTGCTGGGATTAAAGGCGTGCACCACCACCCAGGGCTCCTACATGTATTTTATACAGCCTTCCCACGAGGTGGTCAGGAACTTCCCAGAGGACCGAGCAAGTCAATAGAGCAGCAAGGCATGTTTCAGTTTGGCAAAGGCAAATCTGGTGGGCGCTCCTGATGTGCTGCAGGTCACGGTGACTCACGAGCTCGCGCCAACCTGCAGAGGGGCGGGGCTCACCTCAGGAAGAAGAAGTAGGAGTAGTCCTGGACCACCGTGTGCGAGTGGCAGGAGAAGTAGCCCAGGCCGGTGAGGTTAAGCCGGGAGCCGGCGGGCACCTCCAGCATGCTGCCCCACGCCTGATCGCACAGCATCTCCACCTCCGCAGAGTAGAAGAGGCCCTCCGTGCCCGCGTGGTACTGCCAGGGCAGGTAGTTGTAGAGCCCGGGCGCCTCGGGGTGCAGCGCCAGCACCTTGGCGTACACGATGGTCTCCGCCAGCTCGGCGCGGCAGCCCTCGCTTAGGGGTCTCCACTCGGAGGGCAGCTGGCAGGCGGGCGCCCGGCGGGCGGCCAGGCAGAGCGCCGCGAGCAGCAGCGGGCGCAGCATCCCGGCGGCGGCGCGCTAACTGGGGCTCATGGCCCTCGGGGCGCGCGAGGCTGCGGGGAGCCCGGGAGGCCGCCGGCCAGGGAACCTCCGCCTGGACGCTGGGCTGCGCGCCGCTCCCGGGAGCTCGTGGCGCGCGGATCACCATGCCCGGCCCTCACCCCGCCAGGCTTTAAAAAGGTTGTGGAGACGCGACGGGACGGGCGGGGACTGGGGCGTGGGCATCGGGAGGGCGGGGAGTCCGCCCCGCAGCCGGTGGCCTAGCTGGGCTGGGAGGAGGGACCCGGCGGCCAGGGCGCACTGCGGACTCCCGGGTGGATGCAGGACGCGGGGTGCTGACCGCGCGACCCAGCCGGGTTGCATCGCCCCACCAAAGCTAGCAGAGCTTGCCAGGTGTAGACGGCTGTTTCAAGCGCTGGCCTGCAGCTATTGTTCTTAAATTTTCATGGTTGACTATTCTGTATAAGTCTTTAAGTTTTCTATACAGTTCATTTAGAATCATAACACATAGAAAGCAAATCTGATCTTCCCAGAAGTTAGTGTGGAGAAATAAACTATAGTTTGTCTCCTCTGTTTCTCTCTCTCTCTCTCTCTCTCTCTCTCTCTCTCTCTCTCTCGTTATTCTTTAATAAAAATATCCACAAAGTTTTGATAAAAGATTTGAAAGCCATTGTTTCCTGATCATCCTACAACTAACTGTGTAATAAATTTGTTAGTAAACTCCAATCAGCTTTTCACTAGAGGTTAACTGGAACACTGAAGTTTCCCTCAGTCACCTTTACTATTTCTAATGTAATAAGAGTGAAACAATAAGAGGTCTGAGCTCAGTTGGTAGAGTGCTTGCCCAACATGCACAAGTTCCCCGGATTTGATCCCCAGCACCCGGGGATTGGGCATAGTTGTACAGGCTCAGTGCTTTGGAGACCGAGGCAGAAGGATCAGAAATCCAGTCATCTTCAGCTATGTAGGAAATTTGAGGCCTGCATTGGTTAGAGACTGTGAAGAAAGAGGGGAGGGGAGGGGGGAAAGAGAAGAGGAGGGGGAAGGGAAAGGAAGGGAAGGAGGGAAGGGAAATTTTCAGGTTTGGAACTTGGAACCCAGCTGAATTCCTCCCGGATCTGGAGAGTAGAGAGTTCTTGAGAAAAATCTGTAAGAAAAGACACGGAAGTAAGAAAGAAAATTGAAAGGCTGGGCCTCAACTTCCTAGAACCCCCAAGCCTGGGCCTCACCTCCCTAGACCCCTCCCCCCCAAGAGTCTAGGACCCTCCAGAGAGTCCTGAAACTTGAGTTGGGATGACTCCATTTGTGAACACTCATAATTGATGCTTTGATGGGCAACACTGGGGAATGAACTAAGAGAAGAGGGACTCAGAAGGAAGAAGCCTAAGGAAGGGTTTTGAGCATCCCCCACCAATAGAAGGCAACCACACCCCAGGCAGTATATCTGTTAAAGCATTTGGGGAACTTCATCGTACATGGGGCTTACACTAGCTGAGACTCTTGCCAGTGAGTCAATAAGGTTTGTTCACACAGACGTTGTGATAGCCCCAAAGCAGAAGGAAAGAAAAATGAAGCTCTTCACAGGCAGCAGATGTCTACAAGTCTGGTAGGCAGCCCAAAACCTCAAAAAAAAAAATCTTTTCTTTTTCATTTTTCATGGGGTTTCTTTTTCCATTTTAAGGAGGTGTGCATGTGTGTGGATACATGTTTTTGTGTGTATGTAGGCACACATTCTGGGGTACACACACCTCTGTTCATGAATG
The DNA here is from genome assembly GCA_009823505.1 of Rhizomys pruinosus. NCBI lineage: Eukaryota > Metazoa > Chordata > Mammalia > Rodentia > Spalacidae > Rhizomys > Rhizomys pruinosus. The sequence goes on from VZQC01004208.1 coordinate 6,261,453, forward strand.
TGGAAGCCCTAGGTCGATGCTGGGAACGATCCTCCGTCATGCTTATATCTTCTTCGCCGAGGCAGGGACTCTCAAACAACCCCAAATCTTGCTGATACGGCTCATTTTGCTAGCTGTTGGCTCTGGAGACCCCTCATCTCCACCTTCCTAGGCTGCCACATGAGCTCGGCATTCACATAGGTTCTGGGAATCTGAACTCAGGTCCACATGCATGCCTTGCCTGCCAAGGTCTTTAACCACTGAACCATCTTACCAGCCTCAATAGTACATTCTCTTTGAAACAGGGTCTTGCTTTGTAGCCCTCAAACTCCTGAGTGCTCAGATTACAAGTATGTGCTACCATGCTCAGTGGAGCCTCAATAAATTCTGTAGGAAAATCTTAGTTATTTTCAAAGGGAGTCCAGGGGATGGCAGTGTCAAGGGAACAAATGACAAATGAGTCTCTGCAGTTACCTACCATGGGAGGTACCAAGCTCACACAGTGGGTAGGAAGTGGTGTTCAAGGCAAATCAGAGGCTGTTTGCCAATACTGCTGCTTTGTCCGCAACATGTAAAAGATGAAATTTCATGTCACTGTATTAGCCTGCTCAGACTACTACAATGAAATACCATACACTTACTGGTGGCTTACATAAAGGAGATTTTATGTAAGCTAAAAGTTTAAGATCAAGACTGGTGTCTGTTAAGACCTTTTTACCTGGAGTGTTTGTAGATAGCTATCTTATATCCTTACAACAAGAGGCGGCCTTTTCTCTTTCCTCGGTGCCCTACAAGGACAGACCTCTTCCTGTCTTCTTCTTTTAGTATGATAGATACAGCCCCACCTCTATGAGCTCATCAAGTCTTAATTGTCCCATAAAGGCCCTATTTCCAAATACAGCCACTTGGGGGGTTAGAGCTTTAATATAGGAATGGGGAGTAGGAAGAGAAGACACAATTTAGTCACAACAGCTGTTTAGCAGGTATTCTGCAGGTTTGATGAACAAAGAGAGGAGGGGTGTGGCATAGTTTATGTTCTTGGCAAGCAGACTTAGAGCAAGCAGTGCCAAATGATAATATTACCAAACGCTAACTATGAGCCACGTATTGTTGTAAGGACTTTACATGTTATCTTAACTTGGTCTCGAAACAACATTTCAGAATAGATATCACTATCTTTTTAAAGCTTATGTATGTATGTGTATATGTGTACATTGTATGCATGAATGTGAGGTCATGAGTGCCGTGCTGCATTTGTGGAGCTCAGAGACAACCTAGGTGTCAGTCCTCGCCTCGACTGACTGGGTCCCTGTGCTGTTCACCACTGCTTACACCAGGCTGGCTGACCCACAAGTTTCCTGTCTCCACCTATCATCTCAAAATAAGAACACTAGGATTAGAAGGTTTCATGTGGATTCTGCGGATCTAAACTCAGGTCCTCACAATTATATAGCAAGTGACTTACCCACTGAGCCATCTCTCCAGACCCATTGTCCTCAGTTTTATAGATAAGGAAATTTAGGTGTAAATATCACAGAGCCAGAAATTAACTGAGCCAGGATTCACATCATGGGAACCAGTTTCCTGGAGTCCATGGACTTAAAATCAATATTAGAATAGAGGAAAAATGGGAAATGATTTAAAGGCACAGCTGGCCCTTTGTTTAGGATGCTTTTAGAGTACACAGTTACTGTTATTGTAGGCAATGTCCAACCCAGGCTCCTGTATTTAAGGCTTAGTTCCCAGATGGTGGCACTGTTTTGGAAGTGTGTGGGAAGTTTGGAGTTGGAGCCTCACTAGAAGAAGTAGGTCCCTAGGAGCATGTCCCTGGGGATTGATTCTCACTCAGGCCCATTCCTGTATCACTCTCTCTGTTTCCTGTCCACCATGAGGTTGAACGGCCTTTTAAATTTTTTTTTATTTTTTATTAATTTTTATTTATTTCTGTATGTGTATGAATGTACTGTCTGCATGCAAGTCTGTGCACCCGTATCGTGCAATGCCACGGAGGTCAGAAGAGGGCGTCGGATTCCCCTGGAACTGGAGTTCTCCTGGAATTGGAGTTTCAGACGGTTCTTGGCTGCCATGTGGGTGCTGGGGATCAAACCTGGTGTATATTAAGTGGATACTTGTGTTGTTCCCTTTTGAATGTGCAACTGAGATATGTGTTAAGTGTTGTCATATTTAGGTTATTAGATACTGAAGGACTAAGTTCTTCTCAAGGACATTACCACCTACTCTAAGATATAATGCTTTGCTATTGCACATGAGATACTTATAACATGTTAGGTGGAATTATGACCCTGTTATCGTTTGCAATTGACATTTAAGCATAACATAAGGAGGGGCTATTTATTGGGTGTCAAGTTGACAAGGGGTGGACTTGTGATGGTTAATCCTGGGTGTCAACTTGACTGGACTAAGGAACAAATAAGAGAAAAAGGGTCTTCTGATTGGACCGCCTCTACCCGGATGGCCCACCCCAAATGTGGGCATTACCTTCTGCCGGCAGGCAGTATTTAAGACCACGGCAGAAGGAGCCGGTCCCCTTTTTTTCTCCTGCAGCTTACCTCTCTCATCTGGTGAGTTTGTCTTGCTGCTGTGATTAACCTTTTGGATCTCAGCGTGTACTGAGACCGGCAGATCTCCTGGAACCCATTTGGGCCTTCAGCACTGGATTGGGACTACTGAGACATCCAGCCTTGCAGACTGAGCAGTTCCCTGGATTCTCGTCTCAGCCTTTCCAGTGTGGTGCAGCTACTGTTGGAATCCTTGAACTCTGTCACATGAGCAAATCAATAAATTGTATATAGCTATATATATTCATCCTGTTGCTTCTGTTTCTTTAGAGAACCCTGACTAATACACCTGGGTCCTCTGCAAGAGCGGTCAGTGCTCTTAACTGCTAGGCCATCTCTCCAGCCCCTTGAACGGCCTTTTCTACCACATGTTCTACCACCATGATGTTCTGCTTCAACATGGCCCCAGGATCAACCAAGCCCAGACTGTGGACTGAAGTCTCCCAAATCATGGGCCAGAAGAAATAGTTCTTCCTTTAAATTGTTCTGTGGGGCATGTTGGTCACACTAGCTACTCAGAAGTAAGAAGTAGAGTTAGTCAGAACTTAGCACACACACCAGAGATGATGCATCAAGTGTGAAACTGACCTGTTCTTCACTTTGTCCAGTCCTGTTCTATTTTGGTTGTATGTTATAACTTGTACGGACAAGATAATTTAAAAATGGTTTATTTTTTTATTGCATCTTCAAGTGCCTAAGAGGCCTGGAAAAGATTTATCTACTTCTACTGACCTTAAACCCTCGACTTTTCTTTCCATTTAGACAAGTCAATAAATTTAAAAGGCCATATGCATGACTGTTTTCTTTCTTCTCGTGTAAACTTGACAGAATCAAAACTCTTCCAGTATGAGCCTAAATGTATTTTCCAGAAGCCCCTTCCAGAGATTGTTCTTCTCACGGATTCTTCAGACAGGTTGGTCACATTTTTTCTTCTTTATATTGTCTGCCAGAGGGCCTGACTCGTTGGGTTCCTTTTCCGGTGGGACCATTGCTGTGTTCCCTGGTGAGCAGTTAATCTTTGGGGATTACAACCACCAATAAGCAGAGCTCAAGACACTCAAAGAGGAAAGAAAAATTCCATGAACAAATTACTAGATTTTACAGAGCCAAGCCATTTTACCCTTGATCTAAAGACCCATCAATTATGGCTCCTAAGCAGATAACACCACCTATTATTCCATATTAAAGAATATACAGTATATTTAACATGACAAGTTCAGTATTTGGGGGTCTGACTGCAGAATGACCCTGTAATTGAGTTTTCCCTAGGCCATTAGACCTTTGAGAATCTGCCCACGCATGGTGCATGTGGTAAGACCAGCTCATTCTCTGGCCCTGAGCCGCTACCATGTTGGGCTCTTATCCTCTATAACTAGCCTTCGTTTGGGTGGTTAGTCACAGCAACAAAAAAGTAACTAATAACGGGAGGCAGCACCTTTGGAAAAGTTAATGCTTATCTCCTGGACTGAGTTTTTTATGAGAGAGTTATAATAAAAACGAAGTGTAAGAGTGGATCTGGGGGCTGGAGAGATGGCTCAGTGATTAAGAGCACCAATGGCTCTTGCAGAGGACCCGGGTTCGATCCCCAGCACCCACATGGTGGCTGAGAACCGTCTTTAACTCCAGTTCCAGGGGAATACAACGCCCTCTTCTGACCTCTGCAGCATTGCATGACACGGGTGCACCAACCTACATGCAGACAGTACACGCATACACATAATAAATAAATAAATAAAATTTTTTTTTTAATTTTTAAAAAAGAGTGAATCTGGCCAGGCGCAGTGGCACACGCCTTTAATCTTAGCAATCAGGAAGCAGAGGTAGGTGGATCTTTGTGAGTTCACAGCCAGCATGGTCTACAGAATGAGTTCCAGGACAGCTGGGGCTGTAGGGAGACCTTGTCTTGAAAAGACCAGAAAAAAAAAAAAAAAAAGAGTGGATCTGTCCTTGACTTCTGGACTTTAAAAAATTTTGTTTATCACGGTTCTAGTTTCATTCTGCTGGTATGATAAAACACTCTGAGTACAGCAGCTTGTGGAGGAAAGGCTGTGGCTTACACTGCCAGGTCACATCCATCACTGAGTCAGGGTAGGAGGTCAAGGAAAGAACTGGACAGGAATGCTGCTGGATCATCCTCTGGCTCCCCACTGGCTCATGCCTAGCTAGCTTTCTTTTTCTTTTTGATTCATTTTGCTTTGTTTTGTTTTGTTTTTTGAGACAGGGTCTCTCTGTAGCCCCAGCTGGCCTGGAACCCAATTTGTAGACTGGCCTTGATCTCACAGAGATCCCCTTGCCTCTGCCTCCTAAATGCTGGGATTAAAGGCGTGACCCACCACAGCTGGTGGATAATCTAGCCTTCTGATACAGCCCAGGACCGCGTACCTGAGGACGCTGCTGCCCACAGAGGGACCGGCCCTCCTACATCAATCAGCAGTCAAGACAGTTCCCCAAAAGACATGCCTAATAGGCCATCTAGGAGATTCTTCAGTTTGAGGTTCCGTCTTCCCAGGCTAATCTAAACTGTGTCAAGTTGACAATAAAAATGAACCGATACAATTTCACTTATTTGGGGGAGGGACATGCACACCATAATGCATGTATGGAGGTCAGAGGACAACTTCCTGGAAAACATTTTCTCCTTCTACCATGTTGGTTTTGTGGATCAAATTCAGGTCATCAGGTTGCCAGGTGCCTTTGCCCACTGAACCACCTTGCCAGCCTCTGATGGCTCATGGTTTCCCTTTGCACACAATTCTGCTGGAATGCCATCACCGCCAGGCTCTCACCAGAGGCCGAACTACAGGGCTGCCCAGTCTTCAACGTTTTCCTACAAAACTGTGAGCTGAATTAATCTATTTTATTTTATTTTATTGGTCTTTTTTGAGACAGGGTCTCCCTGTAGTCCCAGCTGTCCTGGAACTCACTCTGTAGACCAGGCTGGCCTTGAACTCACAAAGATCCACCTGCCTCTGCTTCCTGAGTGCTAGGATTAAAGGCATGCGCCACCACGCCTGGCTGAATTAATCTATTGTAAAGTTCTGGTACTTTCTGTTGCTTTGATAAAACTTTCTCACCAAAAGACTTGGAGAGATGGCTCAGAGGTTAAGAGCACTAGCTGTTCTTGCAGAAGACCTGGGTTTAATTCCCAGCACCCACAAGGTGGCTAACAACTCTCTGTTAAGTCTAGTTCCAAGGGATCCAATGCCCTCTTATTACCTCTGTGGGCCTTGCACAACACAAGTGCACTTACATACATGCAGGCAATACACTCCTACATGCAAAAAATAATAATATATAAAATATTTTTTAAAACTTTCTGACCAAAATCAACTTGAGGAAAGGGTTTATTTCACCTTATATTTCCAGGTAACAGTCCTATTTAGGGACAATACAACCCACAGTGGACTGGACCTTCCTATGTCAATTAGCAATCAAAAATGTCCTCAAAGATGCATCCACGGGCCAATCTGATAGATTAATTACAGGTAATTCTTCCCTTTTCCCAATTGTGTCAAGCTGACAGCCAAGATTAGCCATCACAAGAAGTAAAGACTTGCTGGCGGAAGTACGTCACAGAGGACGGGCTTTGAGGTTGCTTTCAGACTGATGGTTCCATGTGACAACCCGGCCTCCCAATCCTGTTACTATTCCTTAAACCCTTTTTCCCCTAAGTTGCTTCCTCAGGCTATTTTATAACAGCATAGAAATGAGACTAGGTCAGCAGGCATGCTGATTAGTAAGACTAACATGATGCAGTGGCTTGTGTTTAGATGGCAGACTTTTCTATCATTCATTTCTGTTTGCATCCAGAATCCTTAAAGTATGGCATTCAAAGGTGGCATACACTCACCCCCTCCTCCCAAATATGAAAAGGTTGACTGTACTGGTTACTTCCCTGTTGCAGAGGTACAGCACCATGACTAAGGTAACAGCCACTTTAATTTTTTTACTTATTTTAATTTATGTATATGTGTGCCTGCTTGACTATATGTACATCACATAATGCCGTGGTAATGGAGGCCAGAAGAGGGTGTCAGATTCCTCTGAGGTTGAAACTGTAAGAGGTTGTGAACTGCCTAATGTGGGTGTTGGGAACCAGACGTAGGTCCTCTGTAGGAGCAGAAAGCACTCTCCCAGACCTGGAATAGTCACTTTAATTCCACCTTCGAGGAGTAGAAGTTGGATCCCCAGTAGCTTTACTGAGGTGGTATGTCATGGAATCAGTGAGAAGAATATCTCCTGCCCTCTAGTTCAAATACACCTTAGCCTCAGAGGTACCCAATGCTTCATAAGCATCAAGTTCGTTCATCATAATTTCGCCAGTGAAGCAGTCTGAAGTATTTTTTTTTTCCTTGAGGGGAGGGATGTCAAGATGAGATCTCTGCAGAATAATTGTGGTAGGAAATAAGAATTTGAGTCAAGGATATGGAAATAATGATACCTAACCAGTAAAAGCAAACTGTGTCTGGTGGTCTGTATAGTATGGAGAAATAGAAAGGCCAAAAACTTCAAAGTAAGTAAAAAGGGCCATGATGATGCATCAGGAAAGACATGATGACAAAGAACATATCTCAGGATCTTAGTCACCACAAAGTTTACAGAGAGACTCATTCATTCTAAGAGCGACATGACTTTTTATTACATTCATTTATTCACTTACATGGTGGCAGGGGTAAGCACTATGTGTGGGAGTTCGTTTGTTCTCTTCTTCCACCATGTGGGTCCCTGGGATCAAATTCAGGTTGTCCAGCTTGGTGGCAAGTGCCTTTACCTGAGAAGCCATCTTGCCAATCCCCATATAACCTTTGCATAAGCCACTCTTGGGACTCAGTGGAGCTTTGATAAGAGAAAGTGATGTCACCATCTGTGCTTCTTTCGAGTTTTTGATGGCAGAATTAGGGTTTTATAATCTTTTCCATTTAATTGATTTATTTCATATGGTGTGTGTGTGTGTGTGTGTGTGTGTGTGTGCACATATGTGCCAAGGCATGTGTGTGGAGGTCTGAGGACAACTTGCAAGAGGCAATTCTTTCCTTCTACCACGTGGGCCCACGGATGAAACTCAGGCTGTCAGGCCTGGGGTCAGGAAATGTCACCTGCTGAGCCATCTCGCTGGTCCTGTTACAGTTCTAAAGACCCTAATGGAAAAGACCAATAGAAGAGGAATGTTTCCTGAAGTTTCCTGAAGAAGTGGCAGAGTTTTGACCATGTATGTTTATTTCTATCTAATACTGGAACATTCGCTCAGGGAGCTGGACAGAACAGAAGTCTACTGTGGGCTGGGGTTGGATGGAACTCATTACAGTAGGAAGAGATAGCCACATTAATTTTTGCAGTCCCTTCATAGACAAAGAGTTCTTTCTGGCTTACTGTCTTAGTAGTAATGGAAGTTTTAGGGGCTTCTTCTTTTTTTTTTTTTTTTTTTTTTTTTTTTTTTTTTTTTTTTTTTTGGTCTTTTTGAGACAGAGTCTCCCTGTAGCCCCAGCTGTCCTGTAACTTACTATGTAGACCAGGCTGGCCTTGAACTCAAAGAGATCCCCCTGCCTCTGCCTCCCAAGTACTGGGATTAAAGGCATGCACCACCATGCCCAGCTGGGGGCTTCTTCTTAACACTTCTTACCATAATGGCCATCACTCATGGGTCAGAGAGCCAAAGTGAGAAACTGCCAGCTGTCAATTATTTCCATTCCAATAGGGAAATTTCAATAGGGAAATTACCCATGAGATGAATCTCTGAACTAACTTACCCCAGTCTGGTTCTGATTCACCCTAAAATCCATCTATTATCTGAATATAGTAAGATCTTACTTTGGCTTTGGGGACACAATAGTGTTTGCGGATGCATGGAATTAGTATCATTAATTCAGAGTAGTATCTAGTAATCCCCAGAGTCTGGGTAATTCCTTTTCCTAATGAAGAGGACTCCTAGTAAATCTACTCTGTCCCTTCAAAGAAGTTTTAGAGGAAAATTGAGGGGGGGAGTTGGAGGTGGGTGTGTGTGCATGTTCCTGTTGGTGCACACATTGGTAAGGAGGCTAGAGGTAAAACTCAGGTGTCTTTCTCAGGAGCCAAACACATCAGTTGTTAGTTTTTACTTATTTACTTAATTACTTCATTAATGTAATGATTGGATTTCATTGTCAACCTGACATAACCTAGAAACTCCTGGGGAAAGACTCTCAATGAGGAATTGTCTACATTGGTAGCCTGTAGGCATATCTATAGGGGATGGCCCTAGTTAAGTTAATTGATGTGGGAAGACCCAGCCCACTATGGGCAACACCATTCCCTAGGCAGGGCATCTTGGACTATAATGGGGAAATCAAGCTGAGCATAGTAAGCAAGTAAGCACACGTGCACATGTTTACTTCTGTCTGCTCCTAACTGTGGATGTGATGTGATAGCTTCTTCCAGCTCCTGCGGCTGGGACTTCCCTGCAACACAGACTATAACCTGGAACTGTGAGCCAAATAAACTCCTTTTCCCTTAAAGTTGCTTTTGTCAGGGTATTTATCACAGCAACAGAAATGAAACTATAATAGTTAGTTTATTTTTGAGACAGGGTCTTTCATTGAAACCTGTGGCTCACTAATTAGTCTGTCTGGCCAGAAAGTGTCTCTGCTTCCCCAGACACATCACTATTCCCAGCTTTTTTTTACATAGATTCTGGGGATCAAAATCAGGTTGGTGTGCTTCTGTTATAAGCACTTTACTGATTAAACCATCTCCTCTGCCCACTGAAAGGAAGACTTACAATGTGTACTTGTGATATCTTTCCTCCAGGACACCTGGCCTACCCTTTAGATTCTGTGTAAAACTCACAAATTTGCTTGTGTCTGGAAACTGGGTAAGAGGTACTAAATTTTTTCTGTTGTAATGAGGCTTTAAACCATCAGCCTTAGATTTTCCTGTGGTGTAGATCAAGCATTACTATTGTAGGCTGCCCATGTATATAGTTTGGAGGGACCCATGCCACTGACAAGTGTGTTTGTCAGCCAACATATTTTGATCATAGGATCCTCCTGCCTATATGGCAGACTCAGTTTCTTCAGCAGCTCAGGGTACCACTTGATACCTGCTACTTTAGAATCCCATGTTCCCTCTGGAACTAAGGCCATGCTCTCAACAGTGGCATACCTCCCTACCGAGGAGTACAACCATGGGGATTTCCACAATGCAGGCTTTCCCTTGACAAATGGTATTCCACACTGCCTTCATCAAGGGAATGGCTCTGAGTTTTCTTACTGAGTGTAGTTGGGAGGCGAATGTACATGTCACACATGAAACATTCATTGCAGCATTATTAACTCTCTCTGATATCAGATTTCCTCATCCACATTGTGCCAGGGAACCACTGGCTTCTTATCCTCCTTAAACTTAATAGAGGCTACCACTGAAGCCAAATGTTAGTCAACCACCTAGGTAAACAGAGAAGAGATACCTCTAGAATTACATTAAATGTGCACTCTCTTAAACTTATCAATATCAACCAATTTGGAAAAAACTAGTAGTATATTCTTTCTACTTTTGGAGTAGTTTTGCATGGAACTGTTTCCTCTTGGCTCATAGTGTTTGTGATCTGCAGTACCCTGAGCTTCGACCAGAATGATGGCACTGGATGACCTTAATTATGGTTTTACTTACCTTCCAAGAGAAATTTCTGTAGTGATGGAGCTGAACCTTCTAAGATAGGCCTTCTAAGACTATAATATGTGATTTATCTATCAAAGTAATTTTAACAGAATTCAAATGAAAAATCCAATGTAACTTTTGAGTTTGATTTTAAGAGTTATTACAAGCTAATCAGGAAAAGAAAATACATTCTTCCTTTTCCTTTTCCTTTTTCCTTTCTCCTTTCTTATTCTCTGACCTCCATACATGGAATATGGCATGCACTCACATACACATATACATACATACACACATCACACACAGACATACATACACACATCACAAACAATATTTTTTATTCCTTTTGAGACAGTTTTGATAGTTTGTGTCTTTCTACTTGTTTATTTTCAACTATTTTTCTCAGTTTACTAGAAGAATGATATTCTGATACATTCATGGTAGTTTTAATGTAATTCCATAAAAATATGTCTAATGACAACATATCATAGTGACATAGCTGCCAAGCAAGAGCACTTTCTCTACCAATTCATTGGTCTCAGAAATTTTCATCTATAAAACTATCAAAACCAAAGGTTAAACTTAAAGTTTTGGTATTCAAACTTTATAACACTAAGAAGTATGTGACTAAAGTTCCCAATCATTTTGGGCGAATTTATAATACTTCTGAAGTTCTGTTATTATTGTTCTGGTTTTGGTTTTATTGTTTTTGAGACAGTCTTGCTGGATAACCCAGGCTGACCTGAAACTCAGTATGTAGTTCAACCTTGTCTCAAACTCCTAATTTTCATGCCTCAATCTCCTGAGTACTGGGATTATAGGCATGCGCCACAATGCCTGGTACTTCTGAGGTTATTGAAACCTAAAGCTAGGGGGGTGGAGAGATGGCTCAGCTGTTAGAAGCACCAGCTACTCTTGCAGAGGACCTGGGTTTGATTCCCAGTACTCACATTGCAGCTAACAACCTTCTGTAACTCCAGTTCTGAGGGAATCCAACACCGTCTTCTGACTCTGTGGGCATTGCACAACACAGGTGCACTTACACACATGCAGGCAATACACTCATATGCATAAAATAAAAATAATAAAATATTTTTTAAATAAACCTAAAGCTAGAGTCTGGGAATATGGCTCGGTGGGTAGATTATTTGCCTACCATGCACAAAACCCTAGGCTCCATCCCCAGCAATGTGTACACAGGAGTGATGGTGCATGCCTATAATCCCAGCATTTGGGAGGTAGAAGCAAGGAGATGAGGAGTTCATCACCCTTGGCTACACAGAGTGTTAGAGGCAAGCCTGAGCTTAGACCCTCTCTCAAAGGAAAAAAAAAACTAAAACCACATTGAAATTTGAGGTCACCATGATACACATATACACATGCTTGAAGGGAATCCAGAAAGCAATTCAAATTCATAATGATAGTATTTGATTATAACCCATAGAAAAGAACCAATGAGTCACACTAATGAATATGTGAATGACTAGGTATAAAAAGTTTAGGGATCTATACAAAGTTGTAAATATCTTCTAACATAATATTTGCTTATTATGAAAGAAGAAAAGAATAACCTTAGAGTTGGAGAATCCTGGAAAACACTACCTTAACCAAAGTAAACACCATGAGAAATATAACAAATAGGAATCATGAACAAACTGATCAAATGAAGTCAGAACAAACCCAAGCATAGTGACACACTCTTGCAATACCAGCACTTGGGAGATAGAAGCAGGAGTTCAAGGTTATCCTCAGCCACACAGTAAGTTTAAATCTATGTGGGCCACATGACACATTCAACTCCAGAAGAGGAAGAGGGAGGAGGAGGAGGAGGAGGAGGAGGAGGAGGAGGAAGAGGAGGAGATGATTTCTATTAATATTCCCACCAATGTTCCAAGGAAGATGAAAAACATGTTTGGCAGAATGCATGGGCTCTGGTGGGGTGGGGGCAGGGAGGGGGGCACTGGTCTAGATTTGACTTGTAATGTAATTTTGTATGAAATGCACAGAGCTTCAATAAAACATTGGCTTTGAAAAAAAACATTTTTCCCCAAATTGAAAAAAGACACACCCATACAAATACAAGAAGCATATAGAACACCAAATAGACAAGATCAGAAAAGAAACTCTCCACACCATATCATAACCAAAACTCTAGATGCTCAAAACAAAGACAGAATACTGAACAAGAGATAAACAAGTTACATATAAAGGAAAACCCATCAGAATTACAGCTGACTTTTCAACGAAAAAGATGAAAACCAGAAGAGCTTGGACCAAAGTATTTCCAGAACTAAACGACTACAGATGCCAACCCAGGTTACTCTACCAAGCAAAAATGACAATTATAATTGAAGGAGAAAGGAAAATATTCCATGACATAAACAAGATGAAGGAATACATGTCTAGAAAACCAACCCTTCAGAAAATACTCAAAGCAGTTCAGAGGACAGAGGAAAGGAGCAACTATCCCCAAGTGGCAAGAGAGGGTAACTAATGACAGTATAAACCCAGAAATACAAACATAGACCAAAAATGCAAACAGAAAATAAACCGGAGGGAAGCAATATACATCTCTCAATATTAACCGAAAATATTAATGGTCTAAACTCCCCAATCCAGAGAAACAGTCTGGGAGAATGGATTAAGAAACTGAATCCATCTTTCTGCTGTCTACAAAAAACACACCTCACCTTCAAGGACAGGCACCATGTTAAGGTGAAAGGATGGAAAAAAATATTTCAAGCAAATGGCACCAAAAAGCAAGCAGGAGTTGCTATTTTAATATCAGACAAAATAGATTTGAAAGTAAAACTAATCAGAAGAAATGAAGAGGGTCACTACATCTTTATCAAAGGATCAGTCAACCAGGAAGATCTCACAATCATAAATATATATGCACCAAATACTGGTGCACCAAACTTCATAAACACAATCCTGAAGAACTTCAAGACACAGATCAATCCCAGCACACTAATAGTGGGAGAATTCAATACCCCACTGAGCCCATTGGACAGGTCAACTGGACAAAGAATAAACAGAGAGACATATGAATTGAACAATGTAATACACCAATGGAACTAACAGACATTAACTGAATATTCCACCCAAACACCAAAGAATATACTTTCTACTAAGCACCCCATGGAACATTCTCCAAAATCAACCATATACAGGGACACAGAGAAAACCTCAGCAAATACAAAAAAATGAAATAATTTAATACTTTGAAAAAAATGTTTTTTTCAAAGCCAATGTTTTATTGAAGCTCTGTGCATTTCATACAAAATTACATTACAAATCAAATCTAGACCAGTGACCCCCTCCCTGCCCCCCACCCTACCAGAGCCCATGCATTCTGCCAAACATGTTTTTCATCTTCCTTGGAACATTGGTGGGAATATTAATAGAAATCATCTCCTCTTCCTCATCCTCCTCCTCCCTCTTCCTCTTCTGGAGTTGAATGTGTCATGTGGCCCACAATAGATTTAAACTTACTGTGTGGCTGAGGATAACCTTGAACTCCTGTTTCTATCTCACACAGTGCAATAAAGCTTAATATCAACACAACACCAGAAAGAGCCCTACTAGCTACAATAACACATGGAGGCTAAACAACATATTACTGAATAACAAATGGGTCAAAGGAGAAATAAAGAAAGAAATAAAAGCATTCCTGGTACTAAATGAAAGGGATGATACAACACAGCAAAACCTATGGGACACCTTAAAAGCAGTCCTGAGAGGGAAATTAATAGCCCTAAGTGCCTACATTAAGAAAATAGAAGATAGCCAGGCGTAGTGGCACACTCCTTTAATCCTAGCACTTGGGAGGCAGAGGCAGGCAGATCTTTGTGAGTTCAAGGCCAGCCTAGTCTACAGAGTGAGTTCCAGGACAGCTGGGGATACAGGGAGACCCTGTCTCGAAAAGACAAGAAGAAGAAGAAGAAGAAGAAGAAGAAGAAGAAGAAGAAGAAGAAGAAGACAGAAAGAACACAAATAACTTAACACTGCAACTAAAAACACTGGAGAGGCAGCAACAAATAATCCTAAGCCTGGCAGACAGGAAGAAATATAAAAAATCAGAGTGTAAATCAATGAAATAGAAACAAAGAAAACAATACAAAAAAAATCAACAAATCCAAGAGCTGGTTCTTTGAAAGGATAAACGAGATAGACCTCTAGCCCAATTGACTAAAAGAAGGAAAGAGCAACTCCAACGCAACAAAATTAGAGGTGAAAAGGGAAACATCACAACAGATAGTGAAAAGATTCAGATAATCTTACAGGAATACTTCAAAAACCTATACTCTACTAAATTTGAAAACCTAAGAGAAATGGATGAATACCTTACATCATGGAATCCACCAAGACTTAACCAGGAAGAGATCGACAGCTTATAATAGACCCATAATAAAGGAGGAAATTGGGGCTGGAGAGATGCTCAGTGGTTAAGAGTCCTGACTGCTCTTGCAAAGGACCAAGCTTTGATTCCCAGCACCCACATGGCAGCTAAGAACCGTCTTTAAGCTGGGTGTGGTGGCACACGCCTTTAATCCTAGTGCTCGGGAGGAAGAGGCAGGCGGATCTCTGTGAGTTCAAGGCTAGACTGGTCTACAGAGTGAGTTCCAGGCCAGCTGGGGCTATAGGGAGACCCTGTCTCAAAAAAATAAAATAAAACAAAATAAAATAAAGGAGGAAATTGAAACTGTAATAAAAATAAAACCCTCCCAACTAAAAAAAGCCCAGGTCCAGATGGATTCACAGGAGAATTCTATAAGACACTTAAAGAAGATCTACAGCCACTACTACTCAAATTATTTAAGAGGATAAAAACAGAAGGAAATCGCCCAAATTCCTTCTATTAAGCCAACATCACTCTAATACCAAAACCAGGCAAAGATACAACCAAAAAAGAAAACTATAGACCCATTTAATTAATGAACATAGATGCAAAAATTCTCAACAAAAATACTTGCAAACTGCTGGGTGTGGTGGTGCACAACTTTAATCCTAGCACTTGGGAGACAGAGGCAGGTCAATCCTTGTGAGTTCAAGACCAGCCTGGTCTACAGAGTGAATTCCAGAATAGCTGGGGCTACAGGGAGACCCTATCTCAAAAAGTCCCCCCCCCCAAAAATACTTGCAAACCACATACAGGCACATATCAAAAAGATCATCCACCATGACCAAGCTGGATTCATACCAGAGATGCAGGGATGGTTCTACATACATAAATCAACAAACTTCATAAAGCACATAAATGGACAGAAAGACAAAAACCACACAGTCATCTCAATCGATGTGGAAAAGGCCTTCGACAAAATTCAACATGCTTTCATGTTTAAAGTCCTGGAGGGAACATTCCTCAACAGAGTTTAAGCCATATACAACAAACCCATGGCCAGCATTATTGTAAATGGGGAAACTAGAAGCATTCCCCTTAAAGTCAGGAATGCAGCAAGGCTGCCCACTATCCCCACTCCTCTTCATTGTAGTGCTTGAAATGCTCATGAAAGCAATAAGACAAGAAAAGGAAATCAGAGGAGTACTAACTGGAAAAGAGGAAGTCAAACTATCCCCTTTTGCAAATGACATGATAGTTTACCTAAGGGATGCCAAAAACTCCACCAGGAAACTCCTAGAAACCATCAACAGGTTCAGTAAAGTGGCAGAATACAAAATTAACTTAGAAAAATTGGTAGCCTTTCTTTATGCTATTAGCAAGCAATTGGAGAAGGAATACAAGGTGACTTTCCCACTCACAATAGCCTCCAGAAAATAATAAATTATCTAGGAACAAACCTAACCAAACACACTAAAAATCTCTACAAAGAAAATTTTAAATCCCTCAAGAAGGAGATTAAAGAAGATACTAGAAGATGGAAGAATCTCCCATGCTCATGGATTGGAAAAACCAATATAGTAAAAATGACCATTCTGCCCAATGTAATATACAGATTCAATGCCATCCCAATTGGAATCCCCACAAGCTTCTTCACAGACCTACAAAAAGATCCTAAAGTTCATATGGAGAAACAAAAGACCCTGGATAGCCAAAGCAACCCTGAGCAAAAAGAGCAATACAGGGGGGATTACCATACCATACTTCAAACTATATTACAGAGCTATAGTCTTAAAAACAGCCTGGTATTGGCACAAAAATAGACCCGCAGATCAGTGGAACAAAATTGAGGATCCAAACCTGAGCACATCCAATTTCAGCCACCTCATATTCGACAAAGGGACCAAGAAGATTCAATGGAGGAAAAACAGCATCTTCAGTAAATGGTGTTGGCAAAACTGGATCATCACTTGTAGAAAAAAATAAAACTAAACCCCTACCTCTCACCATGTACAAAAATCAACTCCAAATGGATCAAAGATCTCAATATGAAACTCAAAACAGAAAATGATAGAAGAAAACATTGGTAGTAACTACAAAACATAGGTGTAGGAAAAGACTTTCCAAATCAGACAGCAGCTGTACAAAAAATAAGGTCAACTATTGACAAGTGGGACCTCGTTAAACTCAAAAGCTTCTGTACAGCAAAAGAAACAATCATAGAAGTGAAGAGAAAACCCACAGAGTGGGAGGAGCAAGAAAACAAATGACCCACTCAAAAGATGAAGTGCTGAACAGAGACTTGACAAATGAAGTAAAGACAGCTGAGAAACATCTTAAAAAGTATTCAACATTGCTAATAATTAAGGAAATGCAAATTAAAACCACTTTAAGATTTCATCTTACTCCTGTAAGACTAGCTATGATCCAGAAAACAAAGGATACCAAATACTGGAGAGGTTATAGGGAAAGGGGAACACTCATACACTGTTGGTGGGAATGCAAACTTGTGCAACCCCTATAGAAAGCAGTGTGGAGAACTCTTAAAAGACTAAAGATGAGCTACAGGGAGACCTTGTCTCAAAAAGACAAAAAGAATAAAAAGACTCAAAATGAGCCTATCACCTGACCCAGTCATACCACTCCTGGGTATATACCCACAAGACTCATCCTATTGCATAGACACGGGCATATCTATGTTTATTGGAGCTCTCTTCACAATAGTGAAGAGCTGGAACCAACCCAAGTGTCCCTCAACCAACAAGTTGATAGAGAAAATGTGATACATCTACACAACGGAGTTCTATGAAGTGGTAAAGAAAGATGACATCATGAACTTTGCAGATAAATGGATGGAACTCAAAGCCAAGTGAAGTAACATAGTCCCAGAAAAACAAATGATGAATGGCATCCCTCATTTGTGGATGCTAGCAGCAAATCCCTAGTTGGAAGGCAAGCTGAGAAAAGTTAATGTTATATTTCTTTTTATCTGAAGATAATTGTGCTGTTATAATGTGAATCGTTTAATGGGCTCTAGAATTAACTTACCACTTATTTTCAGACTTTGTAATTGTGACACATGAGTGGAGGATATGTATTCATATTTTAGACTAATATAAAATTAAAGGGAAAAATGCGAACACCTAAACATATTTTGGAATTAACATACAGTTTATTTTCAGAGTACATAATTTTGGTATATATGTGATGTATATAAAGGCATATTTTGGAGCAATACAAATGGGAGAGAACAACATTGACAAAAGGACTGGGTAAAAGAACTGACTGAAACAGTTAACTTCTGCCCCAGCAATAAACCTCTGCAGAGAAAAACTTTAAAAAGACTGAGAAAAAGATGCAAGACATGAATGGCAGAATGCGTGAACTGGGGTGGGGTGGGGGACACAGAAAAAGGAATGTGTGTAAATTGGACTGAGAAATGATATATGAAATACACAAAACACCCATAAAAATATTTTATTAAAAAAATTTTTATTTTTTATGATATATATATAATATATATATAATATATATATATATATATATAAATAAATGAGTGTTTTCCTGCATCCATGTATGTGCATCGTGTGTGTGGAGCTGGCAGAGGCCAGAAGAGGATATCAGATTCCCTGAAAAGGAAGCTATAAGCAATTATAAGCTGCCATGTAGGTGCTGTGAACCAAACCCAGGCCATCTGCAAGAGAAGCAGGTGCTCTAAACCCTTGAACCTTCTCTCCAGCCCCTTGCTTACCTTCTTCTACAGATAAGGGGCCAAGTGCAAAAGGGTTAATCATTGCTCTCTTGAGGATGATGCATAACAAGGCCAGGGCACCTATACCTCCATGGGTATCCCCTGCATAGTGATACAAATGTTAGCAACCATTGCAACAGTTACAGTGATTGAGATGGCTATGTGCTGAGCAGTTAACATATATCACTTCTGGAACGTATGTAACAGCCCTGCAAAGGCAGCATCCTCACCTCCAAGGTACAATGAAGGAAAGAGACACACACACCTGGTAAATAACACAGCTGGAATTCTTTTTGGTGTGTGTGTATGTATGTGTGTTTGCGTGTGTTCGCGTGTATTTATATGCATGTATGTGTTTGTATGCCTGTACTTACACATGATTGTGTACATGTGTGTATATGTGTGGAGGCCAGAGGACAACCTTTGGTGCCATTCTTCAGGCATGATCCACATTGTTTTTAAACAGGCCAGGAACTCTCTTCATAGGCTAGGCTGGCTGGCTAGGGCGCTTCAAGGACACGCCTGCCTCTGCCTTCTCCCATCACTGTATTCCTTACCATATCCAGCTTTTTTTTTTTTTTTTTTTTGGTAATTTTGAGACAGGGTCTCCCTGTGACTCCAGCTGGCCTGGAACTCACTGTGTAGACCAGGTTGGCCTTGATCCCACAGAGCTCTGCCTGCCTGCCTCTGCCTCCCGAATGTGCGGATTGAAGGCATGTGTCACCATGCCCAGTGAGCTATTTTTTTTTAAGCAGGTTCTTAGGATTAAACTCATGTCCTTATAAAGCAAACATGTTGCTGTCTGAGCCACCTCCCCAAGCCAACAAGTATAATTCTGGCATATCCATGTCATGGTTAGCTTCGGTTTTCAACTTGGCACACCTGGAAGGAAGAAATCTCAGTTGAGCAGTCTCCTCCAACAATTGATGTCTGGGCATTTTCTTGATGGCTAATTGAGATAGGAAGGCCCAGTCTACTGTGGGTGCTATTGTACATAGGCCATGAGCCTGGGTTATACAAGAAAGACCATGAAACATGAGCCTGGAAGCATGCCAGTAAGCAGTGTTCCTCCGTGGTTTCTGCTTTAGGTCCTGGCTTGTGTTCCTGCCTTGGCTTCTCTCGTTATGGACTGTCATGCATAAGTCAAATGACTCCTTCCCTCCCCTGAATTGTTTTTGGTCATAGTGTTTATCACAGCAGCAGAAAAGCAAGCTAGGATAGTCCACTCATTTATTAAATGGGCCAAACTGAGTAGCACTGAGTGTCAGGCTCTATGATGATACTACATACTGGGAAGACGTAAGGATACATCCTGTACCATCCCTGCCCTGAAGGTGCTTCAACTTCAGGCCACTCCAACTCTGCCGCCTGCTATTCTTCAATATACAAGTCTACCTACCATTGTCTAAATACAAACCAAAGTCACATACTTTCCTCAATAGCAACTAAGTTGTCTGCCCCCAAATTCCCTCTCCTCAAAGTAGACAACAGAATAAACAAAATCCAGCAATGACCAATCACGATTATCCCACTTGATTTAAATTCAGAACTTTCTTTTCTGTTTTTCTGGTCTAGGACAGTGAGTTCAGAAAGCCTAACAGAGATGAACGACTCAAGAATAAGGAGCATTCTTCCTACTTCACTATATCATATTTCCTAGTCCTCTGGGGCCTTTCTGGGAGGCTCCCAGTGCACAATGTAAATGCTAACTTATTCTTCCTTCTGGTATCCATGAGAGGCAGGAAGCCAACATTATTTCCTAGATAAAGAGGTTAGCATCCCCAGGGGCTCAGTGCCTGCCTGGGTCACATAACTACAGGCAGTTGGGGGTGCTGGGAATGCAGCTTAAGGTTAAGACCCTGCCTGAGGTCTTAGCTCCCAAATGAGGCCTCCTTCCTAAGAGATAACTTTGTATGTGAAGCTTTCAGTAGAATCTTTTCCTTAATAGGAATGTTATGGGAATGCAGAGGGAAAAATATGCTTTTTTCTTCTTCTATAAATTAATGTATTTGAAGAAGTGGTTATGTGCATACAACCATTGTCTATGGTACATACAGTTCATCCAGTTTAAGAACTAATAATTACTTTAAGTGATCCATCCATCGCTGAGTCCAAGATAATTCTGTCCTTTCAAAAAGAGGATGAGAACAAAAAAATTCTTGACTAATAGAATCATTTTCTTTCTTTCTTTTTCTAAGGGTTGTATCCAGGGCTTTTACATGTTGGGCAAAGGTTCTACTGCTTAACTATATCCTCAGCTACTTCCAACTTTTGCCATTTTAAGCATCGTGCATTTTAGACAAAGAATGAGATAGGCTTGGTGTTAACAAGCACCTCACAGAAATGCACTTTTCTTTTTTTTAATTTTTTATTTATTTTTCTCTATGCGTATGAATGTACTGTGTGCATGCAGGTCTGTACACCCGTGTCATGCAATACTGTGGAGGTCAGAAGAGGGTTTCAGAGTCCCCTAGAACTGGAGTTCTCTTGGAATTAGAGTTTCAGACAGTTCTCAGCCGCCATGTGGGTGCTGGGGATCGAACCCGTGTCCTCTGCAAGAGCAGTCAGCACTCTTAACTGCTAGGCCATCTCTGCAGCCCCAGAAACACACTTTTAATTGTTAGTTACTATAAGCACTTGATTAAGCACCATGTTGGTGTCTGTATTCATAAGCAAGAACAAAGATATTGCCAAAGCCTTTTTCACAGTTGGCAAATGGAAATAGAACTAGTTGCTTTTTCAAAGAAGTGAAATGAAGTTCTTAGAATGCCTGCTATCATTCTGACTCCATCAAACCAAATTCCTAACATCTCTGTTCATATTTTTAGATACCAAGTGGAAATTCTAGTTGGCACAGACAGAGCATCTTGACACTCTCTATTCATCATTCAACATGCATATTTCAAACAAATAGCTTTGACTATTTATCTTTCAACTTGTAGATGCATGGCCTTATTCCACTGGAGATACAGTGAAGAATAAGACAGAGTCAGTACTGGAGAGATGGTTCAGTGGTTAAGAGCATGGGCTGCTCTTGCAGAGGACCCATGTTTGCTCCTAGAACTCACCCCAGGCATCTCGCAGCTGCCTAAAACTCCACCTCCAAGGGAGTGATACTTTTCTGGCTTCCATTGGCCCCTGTGCTCACGTGCACATACCCACACACAGACACATACACACACATAATTAACAATAAAATAATCCTTTTTTAAAGAAAAGGTTTGAAAATAGACATTACCTTCATTAGTCAAATTAGTATATATAAGTCACAAGAATAAAACTAGGTTATGAAACCATAACTTTTCCTTGGGAACAAATGGCTTGAAAATTTGATTCATCATTCTCTGCTATACCTTAATTGTTATGTCTACAAAACTGGGCAAAAGAGGACCCTTACAGGCTTCTTGTCAGATTGTAAACTGCTTCCAGCCACTATGGAAATCAATACAGAAGTTCCTCCAAAACTAAAAATAAATCTACCATATGACCCAACTTACTGCTCTTGAGTATTTGCCTGATGGCCTCCAAATCAACATCAGACAATCTTGCCTATCCATGTTACTGGAGCACTGTTCACAATGGCCATTATGAAACTAACCTAGATAACTGTATTAGTCAGTTTTCTGTTGCTGTGATAAAGCACCATGACCAAAGAACTTATAAAAAGAAGAGTTTATTTGAGCTTACAATTGGCAGTTCCAGGTAATTAGAGTCCATTGTGGTGGGAGGCGTGGCGGCTGGATCTGGAGCGGCGGGCCGAGGGTCACATCTTGCAAAGAGTACAGGAAACAGAGAGGAAGCAACTGCAGACCAGGAGGCTTGTTAAGCTCACTAAGCCTGCCCCCAGTGACACAGTTCCCCCAGCATGGCCACACCTTCTAAGACCTCCAAAAACAGCGCCACCAACTGGAGACAAATGTCTGAATACTTACAGTCTATGGGGGACACTCATGCAAACCACCACAGTATCTAACAGTAAAGGAATGGATTTTTTTCAATGTGGTATATATACATAATGAACTTTTCTCAGCCATAAAGAAAGATGAAGTTATATCCTCTGAAGGAAAGCAGATACAACTGGAGATGATCATACTAAGGAAATTAAGTCAGTCTCAAAAAAGACAAATATCATGTGTTTTTTCTCATCTGCTATTTCTAGATTTTATACAGATAAATAAAATCACATATGTGTATGTGACATCAAAGTAGAGGCAAACTGGCTAGGGGAAATAAAGGGAGGTAGGAGGGGGCTGTAGAACAGGCTCAGTGTAAATTATATGTATGAAAATGTCTTTACACAACTGAGTACAATATACACGAGTCTGTGACAATGAAAATGTTTAAGAGAAAAGAATAATAAAAATAAAGATCACAGAGTAGCACCGCTCTCAGTGTTGGCCAGGGAAGCTTCTTTTTGCAGTGGGCATCAGTTAAGGCAGAGACTCAGAAATAGCCAAAGTGCTGAGAATAAGTGACTGTGAGTGCTCGGCCCTAAATAAGAAATCTGTATCAACTCCCACAAGGCTCAGTGAACATTGCGGAAAAGGAGATGGGAAGAATGTGAGAACCAGAGCATGGAGAGGAATGCTGTGAATTGCTGCCTTTTGGACATGACATGCCCTTTCACTTTAGCTATGATTACTTACACAACGCCTACACAAGATCAGGCCAACAAGATCAGTCACTAGTTCTGATGACTAGCCATCAGTCATCAGTTCTAGCAGACAGCACTAGTTAGACTCAGTGGATTTAGAAGAAAATAAAAAAGGAGAGGATGTGAGGACATGAAGGCAAGAGGGGAATCTGTTGGAATAGGGAGGTTATCCAGGGAGATGGAAGGGATTTGGTGAGGGAGGATGGGGTCAAGATACATTACTGTGCACATACATGAGACTGTCAAAGAATAAACCAAAGCTAAAAAGGTTTTTTTAAAGGAAGAAATGGAGTGCACAGAGCTTAGATAGGATATTTCCCAGGACCACCTGGAGAACAGATTTAAATGGGCATATCCTCCCCACCCCACAACACGCCAACTGGAATTGCTGAGGGAGTGTCCAAGTGGATTCTTTGGAGAACCTTCAGAACAGAAAGGGAAGAGTGAGTTAGACTTCTAATAGAAAGCCTAAAACTTAGACAAGTCAACACTCCATAAGCAAGGAGAAAAACAAATCAAACAAACAAACAATGAAGGCACCTGAAGGATGCAAGCAAAGCAAGCCTTCAACATAGTGAAGAGGCATTAGGGATTCGCATTGGAATACAGCCAAAGAGAAACGCACATGCCAGGGACACAATGAAGGGACAATATGGGAAAGGTGCAGGATAATTCCACGCCAAGCTCTACCAACCCTGTTGGAGAGTCCTACAGTGGGATCCCTCTGGGGATGGACCAGGACACAGATCTTAGAGGAACAATTGCAGATATATTCAAAGAAATCAAAGAATATAAAGAACAAGTCACAGAACTAAGGAGAGAGAATGAAAAACTCAAGGACCGAGAGAGAGAGAGAGAGAGAGAGAGAGAGAGAGAGAGAGAGAGAGAGATTGACAAATGCCAGAAAGAACTAGAGGTAGAAAATGACAAACTCTGGAAGGAAGTGGAAACACTGAAAAGATCCCATGTTTAAAAAGAAAAGGAAACCAACCAGCAAAGCAAAGAGCTACAGTAAGAGATTGAGAAGCTCCAAAAGGAAGTGGAAATACTAAAGAAATCACAAGATGAAATGAAAAAAAAAATCAAACACTCATCCAATCAAGAGGAAAGGAATGGAAAAAGCCTCAGAAGTAGAATGGAGGAAGCAGAACAAAGAATATCAGACCTGGAAGATAACATAGAACAACTAAAAACCTCAAGTAAAAATTATGAAAATTTGAAAAATACACAAAAGTGGAACAACCAGGAACTGTGGGACACTATGAAAAGATCAAACCTCCACATCATAGGGATAAAGGAAGGAGAAGAATCCCAAGAGAATGGTATTGATCAGATCTTCAACAGAATAATAGATGAAAACTTCCCCAAACTAAAAAAAGACAAACCAATACAAATACAAGAAGCACATAGAACCCCAAACAGTCAAGACCAGAAAAGAAACTCTCCATGCCATAAAATAGCTAAAATGCTAGACACCCAAAATAAAGACAAAATTCTGAAAGCCACAAGAGAAAAACAAGTTACATGTAAGGGGAAACCTATCAGAATTACAACTGACTTCTCAGTGCAAACTATGAAAGCAAGAAGAACGTGGAGCAAAGGATTCCAGTGTTAAAGGACTACAGAGGCCAACCCAGGTTACTATACCCAGCAAAAATATCGATTATAGTTGAAGGACACAGAATAATTTTCCATTATATAAAAAAGATGATAGAATACATGTCCAGAAAACCAACCCTTCAGAGAATACTTGAAGTGATTTGAAGGACAGATGAAAGAAGCAACTATCCCTAGGCACCTAGAAAGAGAAATTAATAAAAGCATAACTGCAGAAGTAGAAACCTAGACCAAAAATACAAATGGATAATAAGGTGAAAGGAAGCAACACAAACCTATCAGTCATAACCTTAAATATTAATGGACTAAATTCTCCAATCAAAAGACATACACTGGGAGATTGGATTAGGAAACAGAACCCATTGATATGCTATCTATAAGAAACGCATCTTACCTTCAAGGACAGGCACCACCTTAAAGTGAAAGGATGGAAAAATGGTACCAAAAAGAAAGCATGTGTTGCTATTTTAATCAGACAAAATAGACTTCAAAGTAAAAGAAATCAGAAGAGACAAAGAAGGCCATTACATTTTTATTAAAGGAACAATTGACCATGAAGATTTCACAATCATGAATATATATGCACCAAACTCTGGTGCACCAAACTTTATTTTTTTTTAATTTTTTAAAATTTTATTTATTTCCATATGTGTGTGAATGTATTGTCTGCATGCAAGTCTGTGCACCCATGACGTGCAATGCCGTGGAGGTCAGAAGAGGGTGTCAGACTCCCCTGGAAATGGAGTTCTCCTGGAATTGGAGTTTCAGACGGCTCTCGGCCGCCATGTGGGTGCTGGGGATCGAACCCGGGTCCTCTGCAAGAGCAGTCGGTGCTCTTAACCGCTAGGCCATCTCTCCAGCCCCAATACCAAACTTTATAAAGACAATTCTCCAGGACCACAAGGCACTGATTAACCCCAGTACACTCATAGCAGGGGACTTCAATACCCCACTGAGCCCTTTGGACAGGTCAACCAGACAAAGAATAAACAGAGAGACATCTGAACTGAATGATACAATACACCAAACAGACTTCATAGACATCTACCGAATATTCCACCCTAATACCAGAGAATACACTTTCTACTCAGCACCCCACTGAACATTCTCCAAAATCGACCACATACTGGGACACAAAGAAACCTCCACAAATACAAAAAGATTGAAATAATTTCGTGCATTCTATCAGACCACAGTGCAACAAAGCTCAATATCAACACCAGGATAAGCCCTACTATCTACAAGAACACATGGAGACTAAACAACACACTCCTGAATAATGAATGGGTCAAGAAAGAGGTAAAGAAAGAAATAAAAGCATTCCTGGAACTGAATGACAATGATAATACAACACAACAAAACCTACGGGATTCTTTAAAAGCAGTCCAAAGAGGTAAGTTTATAGGCCTGGGTGCCTACATTAGAAAAACAGAAAGAGCACAAGTGAAAAACGATCTAACACTGCAGCTAAAATCACTTGAGAGACAACAACAGATGAACCCTAAATGCAACAGACAGGAAGAAATAACAAAAATCAGAGCAGAAATCAATGAAATAGAAACAAAGAAAACAATACAAACAAAAATAATCAATGAATCCAAAAGTTGGTTCTTTGAGAGAATAAACAAGGTAGACAGACCTCTAGCTTAGCCCAGCTAACCAAAAGAAAGAAGAAACAACTCCAAATCAATACAATCTGTGATGAAAGGGGAAATATCACAACAGACAATGAAAAGATCCAGACAATCATATGGGAATACCTTAAAAACCTATACTCTAATAAATTTGAAAACCTAGGAGAAATGGATGAATATCTGAAATCCTGAGAATCACCAAAGCTCAACCAAGAAGAGATCAACAGCTTAAACAGACCCATAATATATGAAGAAACTGAAGATATAATAAGAAACCTCCCAACTAAAAAAAGCCCAGGCCCAGATGGTTTCACAGCAGAATTCTATAAAACATTTCAAAAAGACTTACAACCACTATTACTCAAATTGTTTAGAAGAATACAGAGGGAATTCTCCTAAACTCCTTCTATGAAGCCAGCATCACTCTAATACCAAAACCAGGCAAAGATACAACCAAAAAGGAGAAGTATAGACCCATCTCATTCATGAACACAGGTGTAAAAATTCTCAACAAAATACTTGCAAACCGCATACAGACCCACATCAAGAAGATCATCCATCATGACCAAGTTGGATTCATACCAGAGATGCAGGGATGGTTCAACATATGAAAATCAATAAATATCATAAACATATAAATGGACTGAAAGACAAAAACCACATGATCATCTCAATTGATGCAGAAAAAGCCATTGACAACATCCAGCATCCCTTCATGCTTAAAGTCCTAGAGGGAATTGGATTGGAGGGATCTTTCCTCAATGTAATCAAAGCCATATACAGGAAACCCACAGCAAATATCATCCTAAATGGAGAAATGACAGAAGCATTCCCTTTAAAGGTAGGAACTCGGCAAGGCTGCCCCCTGTCATCACTCCTCTTCAATATAGTGCTTGAAACACTTTCTAGGGCAGTAAGGCAAGAAAAGGAAATTAAAGGAGTACTAATTGGAAAAGAGGAAATCAACCTATCCCTTTTTGCTGATGATATGTTTACCTAAGGGATGCTAAAAACTTGACCAGAAAACTCCTAGAAACAATTAAGAGTTTCAGTAAAGTGGCAGGATACAAAATTAACCTAGCAAAATTAGTAGCCTTTCTTTACACCAACAACAAGCAACTGAAGAAGGAATAAAAGGAGACCTTCCCACTCACAATATCCTCAAAAACAATAAAACACCTAGGAACAAACCTAACCAAAGACACCAAAGATCTCTACAACAAAAACTTTAAACCTCTGAAGAAAGAAATTGAAGAAGACATCAGAAGATGGGAAAACCTCTCATGTTCATGGATTGGAATTGTTAATATAGTAAAAATGTCCATTCAACCCAAACTCCCATACAGATTTAATGCAATCCCAATTAAAATCCCTAAGAGTTTATTCACAGGCTTGGGGGGGGTCCTTAATTTCATTTAGAAAAACAAAAGACCCTGAATAGCAAAAGCAACCCTGAGTGAAAAGAGCGACACAGGGGGAATCTCTATACCAGACTTCAAACTATACTACAGGACTATAGTAATTAAAACAGCTTGGTTCTGGCACAGAAACAGACCTGTTGACCAATGGAACAAAACTAAAGATCCAAACTTGAGCACATACAATTTCAGCCATCTCATATTTGACAAAGGGGCCAAGAAAACACAATGGAGAAAAGACAGCATCTTCAGCAAGTGGTGTTGGCAAAACTGGATCACGACTTGTAGAAGAATGAAATTAAACCCCTAACTCTCACTGTCATGGTTAATCCTGGGTGTCAACTTGACTGGACTAAGGAACAAATAAGAGAAAGGGGTCTTCTGATTGGACCACCTCAACCCGGATGGCCCACCCCAAATGTGGGTGTTACCTTCTGCCGGCAGGCAGTATTTAAGGCCACGGCAGCGGGAGCTGGTCCCTTTTCCTTCTTCCTGCGGCTTGCCTCTCTCTCATCTGGTGAGTTTGCCTTGCTGCTGTGATCAACCTTTCGGATCCCAGCGTGTACCGAGACTGGCAGATCTCCTGGAATCCATTCGGGCCTTCAGCACTAGACTGGGACTCCTGAGACATCCAGCCTTGCGGACTGAGCAGTTCCCTGGATTCCCGGCCTCTCCAGTTCGGCGCTACTGTTGAGCTCCGTCACGTGAGCAAATCAATAAATTGTATATAGTTATATATATTCATCCTGTTGCTTCTGTTTCTTTAGAGAACCCTGACTAATACAGATTTTGGTACCAGAAGTGGTTCTAGAGAAACAGAATTGAAAGGATGAATTTCTTTAGTGGGCTTGGTAGCCTCTGGAGCCAGCTCTCCAACCCAATGAAGCCTAGAGTTACTGAAGGCTCTCCTGGTGGCATGAAGAGGAATGATAATCCTTGGTGCAGACTATTTGATCTAATTATGAAGATAGATCCATTTGACTCACCTAACTCACCTCTTGTGAGAAGCAAGGAATTTAGTGACTCTATATATAAAACGTTCGAGAAATTGCAGAAAAATCAGGAAAATAATGATGTTGCCTTGTTGCTCCTAGCATGTCTGGATAAACTGTTAGACGAAAATATGGAGCTCGGTGATAAAAATGACCAGCTCCGGATTCGAAACAACAGTTTAAAGGTTTCCAAGTGTGCTCTGGAAGAGAATCTTCTCTCCAGCAGCCAAAGAGCTAAAGCAGCAGAAAATCAAGCTGGAGCCCTTATTATACGGTTGGCTGATTTACAACGCAAATTTAATTCCCAGCCACGAAAAGTGTCAGCAGTTAAAGTGAGAGCACTGGTGGGGAAAGGGTGGAACCCTGAAACTTGGGATGGAGATGTGTGGGAGAACTATGATGATGAGGATTTTGAACCCTCGGATTCTGAGGGATTTTCTTTATCTGAGGAATTAACCTCCCCACCCTCAGCAGAGAATCCACACCCTGCAGATCCCTCCTCCCCACCCTTGCCTGAGGAAATTAATCCCCCCCTCCCAGTGGGAGCTGATGTCCCTCAGGGCCCAACAATTGTTGCCTCTAGACCTATAACCAGATTGAAGTCTAAGCAAGCCCCTCAAGGTGAGATAGAAAGTGTGGTCCACGAGGAGGTGCGATATACTACTAAAGAAATTAATGAGTTTGCTGATTCATTCCGGCAGAAGCCTAAGGAATATGTGTGGGAATGGATTTTAAGGGTGTGGGATAATGGTGGAAGGAATATAAAATTGGATCATACTGAGTTTATCGATATGAGCCCACTGAGTAGAGATTCTAGGTTTAACATGGAAGCTCGAGCAGTTAAAAAAGGTGTTAAAAGTTTATTTGAATGGTTGGCTGATGTATTTATTAAAACATGGCATACTAACAGCGAGTTAGAGACACCTGATATTCCTTGGCTTAATACTGATGAAGGGATTGTGAGGGTCAGGCAGATGGGCATGCTCGAGTGGATTCGAAGTGTAAAACACATTCTCCACAATATGAGGACCAGAGGATCATGCCTTTCACTGAATTTATAAGATGGAAGTACTGAGAGAGACACCAGAACATTTGAAGACTTTGTTTTTTTGCTCTATTTCTTATGCCAGATCTTACAGTTAGAGAAGTTTTGGCTCGTTTGCATAAATTAAATTTACACGTAGTAGGTCTAACAGGACCTCAGGTAGGCGTCAGGTGGCAGCACTGAATCGCAGAAGGCCAGATGAGCGTAGTTACATAATTATTCATTAATGGGTGGCAAAGGCAAACAATACCTATAATGGCATGACCCGAAATGATCTTTGGGAACTGGCTAATTAATCATGTGTCCAGGAACCAAATACATAAGAAGCCTACTAAGTTTTTATTTGATCTGTATTAAGCAGAAGAAAAGCTCTAGAAACGAATGAAGGAAGTCAACATTTGATTTTAGGAGTAACGAATCCCGCCCAGTTGACCGGTTCCAGACTTGAGACAGTTCACAGACCCAGAACCCCTTGAATGAAGGGGTGGCCGGGTTTCCAGTGAGGAAGGACCTTGTCACAATACCAAAGAGTGTATGCTTGTTTGCCTTCCTCCTGTCCTTCCCCAGAGGGACCTGAGGCTTTTACTAGGTAACTGTACACTGGGGAAAAGGAAATAATCAGACTTTTCGAGGCCTATTGGATACTGGTTCTGAGTTGACACTGAACCCAGGAGCCTAAAAAGCATTGTGGCCCTCGTGTTTAAAGTAGGGGCCTATGGAGTTCAGGTGATAAATGGAGTTTTGGCTAAGTCCAACTCACGGTGGGCCAGTGGGTCCCAGAACGCATCCCGTAGTTATTTCCCCCGTCCCAGAATGTATAATTGGATAGATAAAATTAGAAATTTGGCAGAATCCCCACATTGGTTCCTGATCTGTGGAGTGAGGCTTATATGGTTGGAAAGGCCAAATGGAAACCATTGGGTTGCCTCTACCAAGGAAAATAGGAACCAAAAACAGTATCGTATCCCTGGAGGGATTGCAGAGATTAAGTGCCACTATCAGGGATTTGAAAGATGCAGGGGTGGTGATTCCTACCACATCTCCATTTAACTCTCCAATTGGCCTGTGCAAAAGACAGATGGATCATGGAGAATGACAGTGTACTGTCAAAAACTCACAAGTAGTGACACCAATTGCAGCCATTGTACCAGTGTGGTGTCCTTACTTGAGGCAGATTAATATGTCTCCTGGTACCTTGATGCAGCTATTGATCTGGCAAAGCTTTCTTCTCAATACCAGTTCATAAGGACCACCAGAAGCAATTTGCTTTCAGCTGGCAGGCCAACAGTATACCTTTACTGTCTTACCTCAGGTATGTTAACTCTCCAGCGTGTGCCATAATTTAGTTAGAAGGATCTTGATCGCCTGACTCTTCCACAAAATATCACACTGGTCCACTATATTGATGATGTTATGTATTGGACCCAGTGAACAGGAAGGTAGCAGCTAGCCTAGACTTGTTAGTGTAAAGCATATGCGCATGAGAGGATGGGAAATAAATCCAACTAAAAATCAAGGGCCATCTACCTCCGGTGAAGTTTCTAGGAGTTAGTGGTGTGGAGC
Source organism: Rhizomys pruinosus (assembly GCA_009823505.1). Taxonomy (NCBI): domain Eukaryota; kingdom Metazoa; phylum Chordata; class Mammalia; order Rodentia; family Spalacidae; genus Rhizomys; species Rhizomys pruinosus. The sequence goes on from VZQC01004208.1 coordinate 6,292,656, forward strand.
ATGCAGAGACATTCTTCTAAGGTAAAAATAAGTTGTTGCACCTGGCCCCTCCCTCCACCAAGAAAGAAGCCAAACGTTTGGTGGGCTTTTTGGATTCTGGAGGCCGCACATTCCTCATCTGGGTGTGTTACTAAGACCCATATATCAGGTGACTCAAAGGCAGCAAACTTTGAGTGGGGCTTGAACAGGAAAAGGCTCTTCAACAGGTCCAGGCTGCGGTGCAGGCTGCTCTGCCCCTAGGGGCATATGATCCAGCAGACCCAATGGTGCTTGAGGTATCAGTGGCAGATAGAGATGCTGTCTGGAGTCTGTGGCAGGGCTTCCATAGGGGAACTCACAGCGGAGGCCCTTGGGATTTGGAGCAAGGCTCTACCTTCATCTGCAAACAAATATTCTCCTTTTGAGAGACAGCTCTTAGCCTGCTATTGGGCCTTAGTGGAAACTGAAACGTTTGACAATGGGCCACCAAGTCACCATGCGACCTGAGCTGCCCATCATGAGCTGGGTGTTACTGCCCACCAGACCATAAAGTAGGACGTGCACAACAAAAGTCCATTATCAAATGGAAAGGTACATACCTGACAGGGCCGGAGGCCCTGAGGGCACAAGCAAGCTACATGAAGAAGTTGCCCAAATGCCTATGGTTCCCACTCCTGTTACAATGTCTCCTGGGCTTAAAGCATGCACCTATGGCTTCATGGGGTTTGCCCTATGATCAGTTGACTGAGGAAGAGAAGACTAGGGCCTGGTTTACTGATGGTTCTGCACGCTATGCAGGCACCACCCAGAGGTGGCAGCTCAACATTACAGCCAATTTCTGAGAACAACCTAAAGGACTCTGGTGAAGGAAAGTCTTCACAGTGGGGGAACTTCGGGCAGTGCACATGTGTGCATTTTGCCTGGAAGGGAGAAATGGCCAGAGGTTGATTATATACTGATTCATGGGCTGTAGCCAATGGTTTGGCTGGATGGTCAGGGACTTTGGAAGGAGCATGACTGGAAAATTGGTGAGAAAGATATTGGGAAGAAGTATGTGGCATAGAGCTCTCTGAATGGTCAAAGATGTGAAGATACTTGTGTCTCATGAACTGCTCATCAAAAGGTGATCTCAGCAGAGGATGAGTTTAATATTCAAGTGATCGGATGACTCGTTCTGTGGATTGTCAGCCCTTTCTCCAGCTATCCCTGTTGTTGCTCATGGGCCCATGAACAAAGTGTCATGGTGGCAGAGATGGGGTTATGCATGGGCTCGAGCACATGGACTCCCACTCACTAAGGCTGATCTGTCTACAGCTGCTGCCGAGTGCCAGATTTGCCCAACAGCAGAGACCAACATTGAGCCCCGATAAGTGCTATTCCCGGGGTGACCAGCCACACCTGGTGGCGAGGTTGCACTACATTGGACCACTTCCATCATGGAGGGCAGCGTTTTGTTCTTTACAGGAATAGATACTTATTCTGGTTATGATTTGCCTTTCCTGCAGTAATGCTTCTGTCAAAACTACCATCCAGGTACTACGGAATGCCTTATTCCACCCACCGTCATGGTATTCCTCAAGCATCTTCTGATCAAGGAACTCACTTCACAGCCAAAGAAGTGCGATGTGGGCCCATGGTCATGGTATCCTGGTCTTCCCATGTTCCCCACCCCCAGAGCGCTGTGCTTGATAGACGATGCCAATGGCCTCTGCCAGCCCCAGTTCCACGCGCCCATTCGGTAGCCCTACCTGAGCGGCTGGGGCCCAGTTCTCCAGCCCAAGCACGTCTCATGCTTTGCAATCCAGCAGTTTCCATCACTATTGGTCACTGTTTCTCCTATGCCGCATTCATGGGGTCCCAGCAACCGCGGGTGGCTGGGCAATATTCCTCCCTCATCCCACCCTCGAGGCCCCGAGTCGAGCCAAATTTTTGCTTCCTGTCCCACGCCTTGTGTTCTGCTGGGTCTGACGTTTTGGTCCCATGGGGGGCGTGCTTTTGCCAGGAGACACAGCAATCCCCCGTTCTTTGCTGGCCAGCTCCAGCCTTCCCCTGGCCACTTCGGCTTCTACTGCCTTTTAAGCCAACAGGCTAAGGAAGGAATAACAGTAGTAGGGGAGTGGTTGATCCAGACTACCATGGGGAAAATGGACTTTTTTCTCCACAATGGGGGGCAAGGAAGATTATGTCTGGAAGCAGGAGATGCTGTAGGGCGCCTTCCGGTGCTACCATGTCCTATGAATAAGGTCAATGGGAAACTCCAACAACCAAACCAGACAGGACAATTAATGGCCCAGACCCTTCAGGGGATGAAGGTATGGGTCACTCCTCCAGGGAAAGAGCCAAGACCTGCAGACGTGCTTGCTGATGGCGGAGGAAATACAGAATGGGTAGTAGAAGAAGGTGGTCATAAATATCAGCTGAAGCCACGGAACCAGTTGCAGAAACATGTATTATAATTAGATATTAACCTTTTTCGCTATTGGTTAAGAATGTGGCTTGTTTATAATCATGATATATATATGTATATATTGTATGTATATANTGTGCTCAGATTGGATCTTCGGTTTTGTTCCATTGGTCAACAGGTCGTTTTGTTGCCAGTACCAGGCGTTTTTATGACTATAGCTGTAGTTTAGTTTAAAATCTGGTATAGAGATCCCTCCTCTGTAGATCTTTTCACTCAGGATTGATTGGCTTTCGGGGGTCTTTTGTTTTTTCCAAATGAATTTAAGAACTTTTTGTTTCCAAGCCTGTGAAGAAACTCTTGGGATTTTGATTGGGTTTGCATTAAATCTGTACAGAGTTTTGTAGATGGACATTTTTACAATGTTAATTTCCAATCCATGAGCATGGGGGTTTTTCAATCTTTCGAGGTCTTCTTCAATTCTTCTTTAGGTTTACAATTTTTGTTGTAGAGGTCTTTGGTATCTTTGGGTTAGGTTTGTTCCTAGGTATCTTATTTTTTGAGGCTATCGTGAGTGGGAAGGTCTCTTTGATTCTTTCTCCAGTTGCTTGTTGTTGGTGGTAAAGAAAGGCCTATGATTTTCTAAGGTTATTTTGTATCCTGCCACTTTGCTGAAGCTGTTAATCGTTTCTAGGAGTTTTCTGGTGAGTTTTTTTGCATCCCTTAAGGTAAACAATCATATCATCAGCAAAAGGGATTCTAGTTTTACTTCCTCTTTTCCAATTAGTACTCCTTTAATATCCTTTTCTTGCCTATTGCTCTAGCAGTGTTTCAAGCCCTATTTGAAGAGGAGTGGTGTCAGGGGGCAGCTTGCCGGGTTCCTACCTTTCAAGGGAATGTTTCTGTTATTTCCCATTTAGGATGATGTTGGCTGTGGGTTTCCTGTATATGGCTTGATTACATTGGGGAATGATCCCTCCATCCAATTCCTTCTAGGACTTTAGCATGAAGGGATGCTGGATTTGTAAAGGCTTTTTCGCATCAATTGAGATGATGGTGTGGTTTTTGTCTTTGATTCTTTAGTGTTTGATGTGTTTATTGTTTTCGTATGTTGAACCATCCCTGCATCTCTGGTATGAATCCAACTTGGTCATGATGGATGATCTTCTTGATGTGGGTCCGTATGCGATTTGCCCGTATTCTGTTTAGAATTTTGGCAATCTGTGTTCATGAGGGAGTGGGTCTATATTTTCCTTTTTAGTTGGATCTTTGCCTGGTTTTTGGTGTAATAGAGTGATGTTGGCTCTCATAAAGGAATTTGGAGAAATTCCTTTCTGTTGTATCTCTTCTAAAGTTTGAGTAAAATGGTTGTAGGTCTTTTTGAAATGTTTTATAGAATTCTGCTGTGAAACTGCTGGGCCTGGGCTTTTTTTAGTTGGGAGGTTCTTACTACATCCTCTATTTCTTCATATGTTATGGGTCTGTTTAAGCTGCTGGTCTCTCTTGGCAAGCTTTGGTGAATCCCAAGATTTCCGATATCAACAATTCAGATTTTCAACTGGTAAGAAGAAGGTCGTAAGGATTCCGATGAAGCTGGATCTTTCCGCAGGGGTGATGGTCATTCCTCATCACAGATGTATTGATTTGGAGTTGTTCTTCTTCTTCTTTGTTAATATGGGCTAGAGGTCTTATATTGTTTATCTTTCAAAAAAAAAAAAAATTCATTGATTTTTTGTATTGTTTTCTTTTGTTTATTTTCATTGATTTCTGCTTGATTTTTTGTTATTTTGTTTGTTGCGTTTAGGGTTCATCTTGTTGTACTTCAAGGTATTTTAGCTGTAGTGTGAGATCATTATAATTGTGCTTTCTGTTTTTCTAAGTAGGCAAAGGGTATAAATTTCACTCTTAGGATGCTTTTAAGGTATCCCATAGGTTTTTTTGTGTTGTATTGTCATTGTCATTCAGTTCCAGGATGTTTTTATTTCTTTCTTATCTCTTCCTTGACCCATTTATTATTCAAGAGTGTGTTGTTTAGTCTCCATGTGTTCTTGTAGCAGGAGGGCTTGTCCTGGTGTTGATGTTGAGCTTCATTGCTCCTGTGGTCTGACAGGATGCACTGGAATATTATTTCACTTCTTTTTGTCTTTGTAGGGTTTCTTTGTGTCCCTGTTGTGGTCGATTTTGGAGAATGTTCGTGGGGTGCTGAGTAGAAAGTGTATTCTCTGGTATTAGGATGGAATGTTCGGTAGGGTCTATGAGGTCCTTTTGGTGTGTCATATGTTCAGTTCAGATGTCTCTCTGTTTATTTTTTGTCCTGGTTGACCTATCCAAAAGGACTCAGTGGGTATTGAAGTCTCCCCTTATGATTGTGCTGGGGTTTATCTGTGACTTGTGGTCCTGGAGGAGAATTGTCTTTATAAGTTTGGTACCAGATTGGGGCATATATGTCATAATTGTGAATTTCTGGTGGATTGTTCCTTTGATGAAAACTTAATGGCCTTCTTTGTCTCTTCGATCTTTTTTCCTTTGACAAGTCTACTTTTTATCCGATATTAAAATACACAACACCCTGCTTTCTTTTTTGTACCATTTTTTTTTTTGCTTGGAATATTATTTTTCCATCCCTTTCACTTTAAAGGTGGTGCCTGTCCTTGAAGGTTAGATGTGTTTCTTGTAGACAGCATATTGATGGATTCTGTTTTCCTAATCCATCTCCCAGTCTATGTCTTTTGATGGGGAATTTAGTCCATTAATATTTAAGGTTATGACTGATAGGTTTGTGTTGCTTCCTTTGCCTTATTATCCATCTGCAGTTTTGATTAGGTTTCTACTTCTGCAGTTATGCTTTTATTTATTTCTCCTTCTAGGTGCCTGGGGTTGGTTGCTCTTTTCTTCTGTTCTTTGAATTGCTTCAAGTATTTCTCTGAAGGTTGGTTTTTCCGGGACATGTATCTTTCAAGTTTTTTGTCAATGGAAGATTTTTCTCTCTCCTTCCACTCTGATTGACATTATTTTTGCTGGGTATGTAACCTGGGCTGGCATCCATTGTCCTCTAACCACTGGGAATGTCTTTGCTCCCGGTTCTTCTTGCCTTCATCGTTTGCACTTGAGAGTCCGTTGTTATTCTGATAGGTTTCCCCTTATATGTCACTTGTTGTTTGTTCTCTTGTCGCTTTAGAATTTTTTTTTTGTTTTGGGTGTATAGCATTTTAACTATGATGTGGCGTGGATAATTTCTTTTTGATCTTGTCTGTTTGGAGTTGTGGCTTCTTGTATTGGTATTGTTTGTCCTTTTTTAGATTGGGGAAGTTTTCATTATTATTCGTTGAAGATCTGATCAATACCATTCTTTTGGATTCTTCTCCTTCCTCTATTCAATGATGCGGAGGTTTGATCTTTTCATAGTGTCCCACAGTCCTGGTTGTTCTGTTTTTGTGTATTTTTAAAATTTTTCAATCTTTCTTGAGGTTTTAGTTGTTCTGTGTTACCTCCAGGTCTGATATTCTTTGTTCTGCTTCCTCCATTCTGCTTCTGAAGGCTTTTTTCATTCCTTTCCTCTTGAATGGCTGAGTGTTTGATTTCCTTTTTCATTTCCTCTTCTGATTTCTTTAGTTTCTATTCTTTTGGAGCTTCTCGATCTCTTTTTGTAGCTCTTTTGTTTGCTGGTTGGTTTCTTTTTCTTTTTCAGCATGGGATTTTTTCAGTGTTTCTACTTCCTTCCGGCGTTGTCATTCTCTCTCTCTCTCGGTCCTCATTCTCTTTTCTTCTTAGTTCTTTATTGTTCTTTATGATCTTGTAGTTCTTTAATATGTTCCCAATTGTGTTTCTGATGTCTGTGTCCTGGGCATCCCGGAGGGATCCCACTGCAGGAGTCCGTCCATAGGGTTGGTAACGCTTGGCGTGGGATTACTGCCCCTTTCCAGTGTAGTCTCTTCTTCATGATCTGGGCATATGGGCTTCCCCTTGCCTGTATTCCAATGTGAGTCCTAAATGCCTCTTTTACTGTGTTGAAGGCGTGCTTTGCTTGCCTCCTTCAGGATCCTTCTTCGTAATCTACAGTTGGGGGGGGGCTTGGCTCTTAGCCGGCCCCGACACTGCCGCTGGGCTCAGGAGATCTCAAATCTCAAGAGTCACACAAGCGTGCCTTTAATACCGGCTGGGAGGATAACTCCGCCCCCACAGCCACTAGATCTAATCAAGCCAAAGACCACACCTTTAATCCCAGCTGGGAGGATAACTCCAACCTCACAGCCACAAAGGCCAATCAAACCAAAGACAGCAGGACCAAAGGATCAACAATCAGCTCGCCAAGACACCCAGTTCCTACCTGTCTCCCCCTCTTCCTGCCGCTGGGCTCAGGAGATCTCAAATCAGTACGAATTCTTATAAGTGTGTGTGGAGATGGTAGAGAACTAGAAAAAGGCAATGACTTGGTAATATTAATTACTTCTAGAGTGGCTATAATTACTTCTAGAGGGCTTCTGCTTTTTCTTTTAAATGAGCATACACAGTGTCTTTTAATGTGTATACTTTTATTAGCAGGGAAAGAAATTAAAAATCTAAAAGCAGTTGCATTTTTTTTGTCTTTTCAAGACAGGATCTCCTTGTAGCCCCAGCTGTCCTGGAACTCACTCTGTAGACCAGACTGGCCTTGAACTCACAAAGATCTGCCTACCTCTGCCTCTGAAGTGCTAGGATTAAAGGCATGTGCTACCACGCCCAGCTAGTAGTTGCATTTCTATCTAATGGATACAGGTTTGGAATAGCATCCCCACTAGACAAACATCAGAGTCCTTTGCCAGTATAGTAGTTGGTCTTCTCACACATAAGCGATTCATTCTTTATTGTTGTTTTCCTTAGTCAGTATTTACAGGACGAAAGTAAGACCAAAAGAAATACTGATCTCAGTCGCTTAGAGTGGACCCACTACAGCATGAAGCCACATGTAAGTGATGGTCATTTGTGTTTCACATACTTTGCATTTATTGACAGTATCATATTATTCAGACTTGGAATTCTCCCCTTCTCTTCCTTCACACATTCCTTTAAGCTTGCACTCTCCTAAAGTATACTGTTGTTGTGTGTGTGCCCCTCTAAGGATTGAACTTGGGCCTCATAGATGCTTCAACCCTAGTCTTAAAGTATTTGTCTTGAGCTGGAGAGATGGCTCAGCAGTTAAGAGCCCTGGATGCTCTTGCAGAGGACCTGGGTTCAGTTCCCAGCCCCCACATGATGTTTAACAACCGAACAACACTCCAGTTCCAGGGTAATCCAAAGCCTTTTTCTGACATGACAGGTGTGCTCATACACATAAAATGAAAATAATAAATAAAAATTTTCAAAAAGTATTTGCCTTAAAAATGGCCTATTTCTGAATATATAACATTGTAGCATCCAAAGTCTCAACTGTGTTGTTGGGGAAAACCCAGTCTCAGTATCTGAGAATGGGCCCTCAGATACTGTGAGACCAGAGGAAGAGGCAGATAGACCCACGATAGTCCATAATGACAGAAACCTGAGGCAAGGGAGCAGCGAAAGGAGTGGATCCCCATGATTGGAATGGGATTATACAGTGCTCGCAACAAAGTGACCTCATCCAATCCATAATTATCTGATATCTCTCTTTTATTTATTTATTTTTTTTGGTCTTTTTGAGACAGGGTCTCCCTTTAGTCCCAGATGTCCTGGAGCTTGCTCTGTAGACCAGGCTGGCTTTGAACTCACAGATATCCACCTGCCCCTGCCTCCCAAGTGCTGGGATTAAAGGCGTGTGCCACCACACCTGGCTATTTCTTTTTATTATTATTATTATTATTATTATTATTTTATTTTTGGTCTTATCTGATATATCTCAAGCTGGTATCAAAAACTTTTTGCCACATTCTTTGGATTCGCTATGTTAGAGTCTTTTGTAAAGCACCATTTATCACTCAAGTCTTTGTCTATTTTTAGTGTGCTGGAAAACTCTGTGGGGGAAACTGATCAGTTAACCAACTGAGGCTTAGATATGGTTATAATTCAAGATAGCTGCTGTAATGTCAAGTTAAACTTTACATTTATCCCACATATATCACAGACTTGAGAGGATAAAAAAATAAACCCAAACCTATACTTCCAAGTAAGCTACTTTTCCTGATTGGTCCTGAGAGTTTAAAGTTCCTGTCTGCAGTTTATCTGGGGCTTTTGTTTACTTAGCCCTTCAGCCCATGGATCACCAAGGGCCAAATATGCTAATTGTGAATATGTTTTATATCTCGCCGGATTGGAATCTCATTTTAGTGTTAGAAAATGCATCTATCTTTGAGCCATAGTGACTTCTCTTTAAGCTACATGCATTCAGTTTTAGCCCTAACCTTAATATGACAGCTCAGCTAGCTTCATCCAAAAGCATTTTCATTACTAAATTGAATAATTTGAAAGAGAAGCCTTGAAATTTCCTGAGGACAAGGCAGGTATAAGTAGAATCTTTTAGGATAAATACCGTTTCCTGGTGTGAAAGATGTAATAAAGAAAACAGATACCCTTTCTTTGTAGATTAGACTCTGTAGTTCTTTCCACTCTGAAAGCACCAGCTTTGAGAAAAACATAGGCAGCACATAGCACATGTATCCATGGTCTGCCTGTTCCCTTTTCTTTTTTTCCAATAATAAATGCATTTCTAGGAATAAAAAAGGGAACTGTCACCATCCTGTATATGGCTGAGCAACTGAAGCAGGCCTCTCCCAATCTCCTGCTGTCTTACCTCTTGTGACTCATTGCCTGAGAATATAAAGGGCTGGCTGAGATTGGGAGTCCACAGGCCTGGGTATCCAGCTTATCATGGAGAGATTGGGATCATAGCACCTTGGTCTTAGCATGCTTTTAGAGCTGGTTGTGTGTCTGCCTCAGGGACAGGACCCACCAATCAGGGCATGATTCTAGTTGGTTAAAACCTCTCAGAGGTGGTTTTCTCTTCCTTGCCTGCCACTGTGGGGTCCTAAACGGTGCCCATGGCTAGTTAGAGAAGGCAGCCTCCGTGGTTCTGAAGTAGTTCCTTGTGTCTTAGGCCTATTTAACTGACCCACATTTAACCCTTTTTAAAGGGTTGGAGAGATGGCCTAGCAGTTAAGAGTGCCGACTGCTCTTGCAGAGGACCCGGGTTCGATCCCCAGCACCCACATGGTGGCTGAGAACCGTCTTTAACTCCAGTTCCAGGGGAATCCGATACCGTCTTCTGACTTCCATGGCATTGCATGACACGGATGCACAAATGTGCATGCAGACAGTACATTCATACACATATGAAAACAAAAAGTTTATAATGCTTCTGAAGCAGTTCTGACTACTGTTCTGGTTCCTAGTAATAAATCTAATTTCTTTTCCCTCCCCTCCCCTCCCCTTACCATGTATTGTAGGGATTGTTTTTGTTGGTTTTAGTAGAACTCTCACTTGCTTTACTGGTCTATCAAATGTTTTCTGTGGGGTCTCATACACCATATTATGATTAAGATTTTTATACCACAGAGAATAAAAGTAATTGTGTTTTATACAATACCAGATTTCATATTTACCTTTGTAACACTGTGTTTTTCAGAGTGACATTTAGAAACAGAGTAAGGAATTTAAATTTAATGTTATTTTACCCTTTCCTCTATTTTCTTAATTTTGGGAGATTCCTCAACAGTTGAATGGGAGTGATTGTGGAATGTTTACTTGTAAATATGCAGATTATATTTCTAGGGACAAACCTATCACATCTACTCAGGTGAGTATAGCTGCTTCTTACAAGTACTCGTACATTGCAGGTGTCTGGCACACTTCAGGGTCTTGGTTACAGTAGTTCACATTGTTGCTGTGAACCTTGGGTTCTGCTCTGGCCTGTGGTCTTGGGCTTGTCCTGGTCTCTGATAACTAACAGGATACTTTGCTTATATCTGAGCTCCATTTTTTACTTATTTTTAGCTAGAGAGAGGAATATGAGAATATAGGACAGCAAGGGAAAAGTTCGGCCTTTGGGAGCCACCCACAAGTCTTGAGGTAGATGTAAGCAGGAAGGAGCAGTGCTTTTCCTTTCTGTGCTGCTGTAGGGTCAGGCACTGCAGAACTGCATTTGAGAGGATGCTCAGATATGTGGGCAAGTCTTTAGAATTTTTGTTTATAACAGTGGATTCTCAGTCTCTTTACACCCAAAGTCAACCCCCATTAAACATTTCCCATCCACAGACCTCAATTATGTAGATCCTGTCTGCCAGGCAAACTAGTGACTAGTGAAACTGAAACCCTGTTCTGTGCTTTGGAGGAATATGACGTAGCTGGGTTCCCATGCTGAACTCACATCATTCCAGTCTCATGGACCACTTATTGTTTACTTTCCGCAGCTTTGCTAAGAATAAATGTAATGTTTTACTGGGTTTTTACTTTTTTTTTTTTGGTCTTTTTGAGTCAGGGTCTCCCTTTAGCCCCAGCTGTCCTGGACCTCACTCTGTAGACCAGGCTGGCCTTGAACTCACAGAGATCTGCCTGCCTCTGCCTCCCAAGTGCTGGGATTAAAGGCATGTGCCACCATGCCCAGCTCTGGATTTTTACTTTTTGAGAGAGATGAGGTCTCATATAGGCCAGGCTAGCCTTGAAAACACTGTATAAGAAATTGTGGAGCTTCTGCTCTCCCTGCCTCCACCTTCTCAGCGCTAGGATCACCACGTTGGACGGCCGTGCACACTAGACAGGTGCTCTACTGAGGATGGATCCTCAACCCCTGGATGCTCTAAACTATTTAAAATTACTTGAGAATCATGTGTCAAGATTTTTTGTCACACATCTCCTCCAGAAACTTAGTCACAGTTTACAGTACAGAGGTAGATCCAACTGTTTATAATGATGTATCAGGAATACTTGGGTGGGAACTTGAGATTTTTATCAAAAAAAGCAGGGAGTAGGCAGTTGAGCTGGTTGTTTTTGCTGTCTTGTGTTTTGTTGCTTTGGAAGCTCACCCATGCAAGTGATTGTCAAAGCACAGTCTATGTCTTTGTTTTGTCACTGCTTTTGTTTTACCAATACAGTCTCACTACACAGTCAGGGCTAGTGCTGAACTCATGATCCTCTTACCTATGCTGCCTTCCTAAGTACTGGGATTACAGGTGTGTACCACCATACCCAGCTAACATTTTATTCTCTAATGCTGCTAAATATAAATAGCAAGGTTGTCGGGTGTGGTGGTGCACACCTTTAATCCAGGTACTTGGGAAGCAGGGGCAGGAGGATCTCTGTGAGTTCAAGGCCCCCTGGTCTAAAGAGTGAGTTCCAGCCCATCTGGGACTAAAGGAAGACCGTGTCAATAAATAAATAGATAAATAAATAAATAAATAAATAAGTAGCAAGGGGTGTGGATGTGTGTGCGTGTGTATGTGTGTACACCTAATGACATGAGATTTCAGGGAGATAAGCTGCTTTTAGAATTGACTATGGTAAAACAAATCAATTTGTAGTTTTAATATTTTCCCTTATTTAAATAAAAGTCATTAAAATTAGGGCTGGAGAGATGGCCTAGCAGTTAAGAGCTCCGACTGCTCTTGCAGAGGACCCGGGTTCAATCCCCACATGGCGGCTGAGAACCGTAACTCCAATTCCAGAAGAACTCCAGTTCCAGGGGAATCCGACACCCTCTTCTGACCTCTGCGGCATTGCATGACACAGGTACACAAACCTGCATGCAGACAGTACATTCATACACATAGAAAATAAATAAAATTTATTAAAAAGTCATTAAAATTGAAGCCAGGGTCTCGTGAATACTAGGCAAGACCTCTATCACTGAGCCACACCCTTGTCCCCTAAAGGTTATTTTTTTTTAATATGAAAGCAAATTATGTTCATTTACAATTTTTTAATTATTTTTTTCTTTTTGAGACAGGGTCTCCCTGTAGTCCCAGCTGGTGTGGAACTCACTATGTAGACCAGGGTGTCCTTGAACTCACAGAGATCTGCCTTCCTCTACTGGGATTAAAGGCTCATGCCACCATGCCAACTCAGTTAGAATATTAGCTATATTTTGGGGGGTAGTTTAGATAGATCCACTGAGCAGGGGGTACCCCAGTTACTACCCCCTACACCACTTTTCAGCATGGAAGTCAGGGCAGTTGGCGCCCCGATTCCCTCTTGGCAATTGGGGTAACCTCCTCAGAGGGTAATGTGATAAAAAGAGGAGCTAAAAATTGGCTAGGCAGTTTAGGGTCAAGGACCCCCAAAGATTTCCTGGATCTGCCAGTAAACTTATCCTTCTGGTTGCTCTAACCTGTGGCCTGTGGTGGTTTGAATGAGAGTGTCCCCCATAGACATTAAGTATTCAGACATTTTGTCTCCAGTTGGTGGCACTGTTCTTGGAGGTCTTAGAAGGTGTGGCTGTGCTGGAGGAAGTACATTATTGGGGGCAGGCTTAGTGAGTTTAACAAGCCTTGTGGTCTCCAGTCTCTCTCTCTCTCTCTGCTTCCCATGCTCATTGTGAGATGTGACCGTCGGCTTTCTGCTCCAGTCCCTGCCACCATGCCTCCCGCCACAATGGACTCTAATTCCCTGGAACCATCAATCATAAGCTTAAATAAGCTCTTCCTTTTATAAGTTCCCTTGGTCATGATGGTTTTATCACAGCAACGGAAAAGTGACTAATACATGGCCCATGCATCCTTAACTCACTTGTCAGATTTATTAACTAGTGGGTAAATTCCATTAAAATCATGGTGCTAAGGACCCAATACAGCCCATTCCTTAGCAGAAATCATTCCATCTTGGAAACACCAACTGTAGTCAACTCTTATGAACTTACTTCAAGGATGTGAAGAGCTCACAACGAGAGAGGGAAATGAGATAGAGGATTATTGAGATAGAGGATTATAAAAACTCAGGGATAATGGTAATTAAGCCATTTTTCCTTAGTCATTCTAGGAAGATTGGTTTGCTTGCTTTGCAAGTTTCCCTTTGATTGGTAATTTTTTTTATTTTTTTTTGGTCTTTTTGAGACAGGGTCTCCCTGTAGCACCAGCTGTCCCGGAACTCACTCTGTAGACCAGGCTGGCCTTGAACTCACAGAGATCCGCGTGCCTCTGCCTCCCAAGTCCTAGGATCAAACGCGTGTGCCACCATGTCTGGCATTTATTTATTCCTGTATGTGTATCAATGTACTGTCTGCAGGCAAGTTTGTGCACCCATGTCGTACAATGCCGCAGAGTTCAGAAGAGGGTATCGGATTCCCCTGGAACTGGAGTTCTCCTGGAATTGGAGTTTCAGATGGTTCTTGGCTGCCATGTGGGTGCTGGGGATCGAACCTGGGTCCTCTGTAAGAGCGGTCAGCACTCTTAACCGCTAGGCCATCTCTCCAGCCCCTTGATTGGGAATTTGAATTGTGGCATTAAACTCTGATTGGCTGTTGTACTTATAAATTACCCTATAACCCACACCTCATGGCCACACTCCTCCAGAGTTGTGTTGGCCTGGCGGTGTAATTAAACCCTTTTTTAAAACTAAAAAAAAAAAAAAAAGTCAAGAATGGCATTGGGGGGGGTGGTTGTGGCTGATAAAATGAAAGGGATGTTCAGGTCTAGTGAGATGAGTACATTAAAGACCACAGTGAATACATTTTCAAGGGAGTGGGGGAGGCTCTCTGTGTAATACAGGCTAATGAAACTTTTGCCTCACCACAAGCTAAAAAATCCAAAAAAAAAAAAAACTCAGTGCTGGGAATGGACTCCCTCTTTTGTTTTTTTGTTTTTAGGATTTTTTCTTCTTCTTTTTTTTTTTTAACACGTTTTGTCAATCTTCTGAGCCAGCTTAGTGACAGCAGGCAACTGTCACTGAGAACAGAATAAGATGCAAATTACACCATCATTGCAAGGACTCCCTCTTTTGAAGATATTGACTAGAGATCCTGTAATAGTCAGGGTTCTCTAAAGAAACAGAAGCAACAGGACAAATACATAGCTATATACAATTTATTTATTTGCTCACGTGGCAGAGTTCAAGGAGTCCAACAGTAGCCACACCACACTGGAGAAGCTGAGAATCCAGGGAACTGCTCAGTCCACAAGGCTGGATGTCTCAGTAGTCCCAATCTGGTGCTGAAGGCCCGATGAATTCCAGGAGATCTGCCAGTCTCAGTATACGCTGGGATCCGAAGGGTTGATCACAGCAGCAAGACAAACTCACCAGTGAGAGAGAGGCAAGCTGCAGGAAAAAAGGGACCAGCTCCCTCTGCCATGGCCTTTAATACTGCATGCCAGCAGAAGGTAATGCCCACATTTGGGGTGGGCCATCCGAGGTAGTCCAATCCAAAGATCCTTTTTCTCTTATTTGTTCCTTAGGCCAGTCAAGTTGACACCCAGGATTAACCATCACAAGTCCACCCCTTGTCAACTTGACACCCAATAAATAGCCTCTCCTTATGTTATGCTTAAATGTCAATCACAAACAATGGCAAGGTCATAATTCTACCTAACATGTTATAAGTGTCTCATGTGCAATAGCAAAGCATTATATTTTAGAGTAGGTGGTAATGTCCTTGAGGAACACTTACTTCAGTATCTAATAACCTAAATATGACAACACTTAACACATATCTCAGTTGCACATTCAAAAGGGAACAACACAAGTACCTGCTTAATATACGTATATATATGAACAAGCATATTCTTAACCAAATAGGACAAAAGTTAATATCTATTATAATCCATGTTTCTGCAACTGGTCCTACCTTCTTCTACTACCCATTCTGTATTTCCTCCACCATCAGCAAGCACCTCTGCAGGTCTTGGCTCTTTCCCTAGAGGAGCGACCCATACCTTCATCCCTGAAGGGTCTGGGCCATTTATTGTCCTGTCTGGTTTGGGTTGTTAGAGTTTCCCATTGACCTTAATCATAGGGCATGGTAGCACTAGAAGGCACCCTACAGCATCTCCTGCCTTCCAGACATAATCTTCCTTGCCCCCATTGTGGAGAAAAAGCCAAAACTTCTAGACCAGCAGAACGCAAGGTCATGGGTACAGGAAGCAAAAATTTTCCTACTGGGTCACTAGGGGTGATAGTGAGTGGAATCACTCCCACTTCCACCCCTTGGTTCCTGGACCCATGAATTCTGGCTATAGGAGAAACAGTACCATATACTGGGCGCTGATTCAAAGCATATACTGCCTGCTGGAGAACCTTGCCCCAGCCCTCCAGGGTATTGCTACCTAATTGGCACTGTAACTGTGTCTTCAAGAGGCCATTCCATTGTTCTATCAAGCCAGCTGCTTCTGGGTGGTGGGAACATGGTAAGACCAGTGGATACCATGACCATGGGCCCACTGTCGCACTTCTTGGCTGTGAAGTGAGTTCCTTGGTCAGAAGGCGTGCTGTGAGGAATACCATGATGGTGATAAGGCATTCTGTAAGTCCCTGGATGGTAGCTTTGGAAGAGGCAAATCCATAACCAGAATAAGTATCTATTCCTGTAAGGACAAAACACTCCATGATGGAAGTGGTCCAATGTAGTCAACCTGCCACCAGGTTGTTGGCTGGTCACCCCGGGAATAGCACCATATCTGGGGCTCAATGTTGGTCTCTGCTGTTGGCAAATCTGGCACTGGCAGAGCTGTAGCCAGATCAGCCTTGGTGAGTGGAAGTCCATGCTGTCGAGCCCATGAATAACCTCATCTCTGCCACCATGACCACTTTGTTCAGGCCCATTGAGAACAACAGGGATACTGGAGAAAGAGCTGACTATCCACAGAATGAGTCATCCGATCTACTTGATTATTAAACTCATTCCTCGGCTGAGACACCTTTTGATGAGCATTTACATGAGACACAAGTTATCTTCACATCACCTTTGATCATTCAGAGAGCTCTATCTACATACTTCTTCCCCAAATGTCTTTCTCAACCAATTTTCCAGTCATGCCCTTCCAAGTCCCTGACCATCCAGCCAAACCATTGGTACAGCCCATGATCAGTGTATATCGAACCTCTGGCCATTCTCCTTCCAGGCAAAAATGCACAACCATGTGCACTGCCCGAAGTTCTGCCCACTGTGAAGACTTTCCTTCGCCAGTGTCCTTTATGGTTTGTGATGGTTAATCCTGGGTATCAACTTGACTGGTCTAAGGAACAAATAAGAGAAAAAGGGGTCTTCTGATTGGACCACCTCAACCCAGATGGCCCACCCCAAATGTGGGCGTTACCTTCTGCCGGCAGGCAGTATTAAGGTCACGGCATCGGGAGCTGGTCCCTTTTTTCTCTGCGCTTGCTTCTCTCACTGGTGAGTTTGTCTTGCTGCTGTGATCAACCTTTCGGATCCAGCGTGTACTGAGACTGGCAGATCTCTGGAACCATTCGGGCCTTCAGCACTAGACTGGGACTACTGAGAAATCCAGCCTTGTGGACTGAGCAGTTCCCTGGATTCCCGGCCTCTCCAGTTCGCACTACTGTTGAGCTCCATCACGTGAGCAAATCAATAAATTGTATATATTTATATATCATCCTGTTGCTCTGTTTCTTTAGAGAACCCTGACTAATAAAGATTTTGGTACCAGAAGTGGTTCTAGAGAAACAGAATTGAAAGGATGAAATTTCTTTAGTGGGCTTGGTAGACTTTGGAGCCAGCTCTCCAACCCAATGAAGCCTAGAGTTACTGAAGCTTTCCTGGTGGCATGAAGAGGAATGATAATCCTTTGTGCAGACTATTTGAACTAATAATGAAGATAGATCCATTTGACTCATCTAACTAACCTCTTGTGAGAAGCAAGGAATTTAGCGACTCTATATATAAAACGTTCGAGAAATTGTGGAAAATAAGGAAATGATGATTGCCTTGTTGCTCCTAGCATGTCTGGATAAATGTTAGAGGAAAATAGGAGCTGGTGAATAAAAATGACCAGCTCCAGATTCGAAACAACAGTTTAAAGGTTCCAAGTGTGCTCTGGAAGAGAATCTTCTCTCGGCAGCCAAAGAGCTAAAGCAGCAGAAAATCCAAGCTGGAGCTCTTATTATACATTGGCTGATTTACAACGCAAATTTAATTCCCAGCCACAAAAGTGTCAGCAGTTAAGTGAGAGCACTGGTGGGGAATGGGGGAACCCTGAAACTTGGGATGGAGATGTGTGGGAGAACCATGATGATGGAGGATTTTGAACCCTCGGATTCTGAGGGATTTTCTTTATCTGAGGAATTAATCTCCCCACCCTCGGCAGAGAATCCACACCCTGCAGATCCCCCTCCCCACCCTTGCCTGAGGAAACTAATCCCCGCTATCCCCTCCAGTGGGAGCTAATGTCCCTCAGGGCCCAACAATTGTTGCCTCTAGACCTATAACCAGATGAAGTCTAAGCAAGCCCCTCAAGGTGAGATAGAAAGTGTGGTCCACGAGGAGGTGCATAACCACTAAAGAAATTAATGAGTTTGCTGATTCATTCTGGCAGAAGCCTAAGGAATATGTGTGGGAATGGATTTTAAGGGTGTGGGATAATGGGTGGAAGGAATATAAAATTGGATCATACTGGAGTTTATCGATATGAGCCCACTGAGTAGAGATCTAGGTTTAACATGGAAGCTCAGCAGTTAAAAATGGTGTTAAAAGTTTATTGAATGGTTGGCTGATGTATTTATTAAACATGGCTACTAAACAGCGAGTTAGAGATGCTGATATTCCTTGCTTAGTATTGATGAAGGGATTGTGAGGGTCAGGCAATGGACATGCTCGAGTGGATTAGAGGTGTAAAACCACATTCTCCACAATATGAGGACCCAGAGGACATGCCATTCTGAGTTTAGAAGATGGAAAGTACGGGCTGGAGAGATGGCCTAGCGGTTAAGAGCACCGACTGCTCTTGCAGAGGACCCGGGTTCGATCCCCAGCACCCACATGGCGGCTGAAAACCGTCTGTAACTCCAAGTCCAGAGAACTCCAGTTCCAGGGGATCCAACACCCTCTTCCTGACCTCCGAGGCGTTGCAGACACGGTGGCACAAACCACATGCAGACAATACATTCATACACATACAAAAATAAATAAAAAATTAAAAAAAAAAAAAATAAAGATGGAAAGTACTGAGAGAGACACCAGAACTTTTGAAGCTTTGTTTTTGCTCTATTTCTTATGCCAGATCTTACAGTTAGAGAAGTGTTTGCTCACTTGCATAAATTAATGTACACGTAATAGGTCTAACAGGACCTCGGGGTAGGTGTCAGGTGGCAGCACTGAATCGCAGAAGGCCAGATGAGCATAGTTACCATAATTATCGTAATGGGTGTCAAAGGCAAAACAATACCTAGAATGGCATGACCCGAAATGATCTTTGGAACTGGCTAATTAATCATGGCATTCCCAGCTTCTCCAGCAAGCAGTATATGCTTTGAATCACGCCCACTATATGTACTTCTTTCTATAGCCAGAATTCAGGAACCAAGGGGTGGAAGTGGTGAATGATTCCACTCACTATCACCCCTAGTGACACAGTAGGAAAATTTTTGCTTCCTGTACCCACGACCTTGCGTTCTGCTGGTCTAGATGTTTTGGCTCAAGGGGGGAGTGCTTTTGCCAGGAGACACAGCAAACGTTCCATTGAAACTGGAAGTAAGACTTCCCCCTGGCCACTTCGGGCTTCTACTGGCTTTAAGCCAACAGCTAAGGAAGGAATAACAGTACAGTAGAGAGGAGGATTGATCCAGACTACCGTGGGGAAATTGGACTTTTTCCCACAATGGGGAAGGAAGATTATGTCTGGAAGCAGGAGATCTGTAGGGTCCTTCTGGTGCTACCATGTCCATGATTAAGGTTAATGGGAAACTCCAACAATCCAAACCAAACAGGACATAAATGGTCAGACCCTTCAGGGATGAAGGTAGGGGTCACTCCTCCAAGGGAAAGACCAAGACCTGCAGAGGTGCTTGCTGATGTGGAGGAAATACAGAATGGGTAGTAGAAGAAGGTAGCACAAATATCAGCTGAAGCCACGGGACCAGTTGGCAGAAACTGTGGTTTATAATAGATATTAACTTTTGTCCTATTTGGTTAAGAATGTGCTTGTTCATATATATATGATATATGATAGATATATATATATATATATATATTAATGGATACTTGTGTTGTTCCCTTTTGAATGTGCAACTGAGATATGTGTAAGTGTTGTCATATTTAGGTTATTAGATACTGAAGGACCAAGTTTTCTCAAGGACATGACCACCTACTCTAAGATATAATGCTTTGCTATTGCACATGAGATACTATAACATGTTAGGTGGAATTATTGACCCTGCCATTGTTTGCAATTGACATTTAAACATAAGGAGAGGCTATTTATTGGGTGTCAGTTGACAAGGGGTGGACTTGTGATGGTTAATCCTGGGTGTCAACTTGATCGGGTCTAAGGAACAAATAAGAGAAAAGGGGTCTTCTGATTGGACCACCTCAACCCGGATGCCCACCCAAATGTAGGCGTTACCTTCTGCCAGCAGGCAGTATTTAAGGCCAGGGCAGGGGGAGCTGGTCCCTTTTTTCCTCCTGCGGCTTGCTTCTCTCATCTGGTGAGTTTGTCTTTCTTGCTGCGTGATCAAACTTTCGGATCCCAGCGTGTACTGAGACTGGCAGATCTCTGGATCCATTTGGGCCTTCAGCACTAGATTGGGACTACTGAGAATCCAGCCTTGCGGACTGAGCAGTTCCCTAATTCCCGGCCTCTCCAGTTCGGCACTAAGTTGAGCTCTGTCACGTGAGCAAATCAATAATTGTATATAGTTATATATTCATCCTGTTGCTTCTGTTTTCTTTAGAGAACCTGACTAAACAGGGTTGTTTCAGAAATAGGCTGTAAATGCTGCAGCTGTCCACCTCTGGGGGTGCCTGCATAGCTGCAGAACCATCAGTAAACAAAGCCACATAGTCTTCTCTTCCTCATCAACTGATCATAGGGCAAACCCCATGAATGCCATAGGTGCATGCTTTAAGCACAGGAGGCATTGTAACAGGAGTGGGAACCATTGGCATTTGGGTAACTTCTTCATGTAGCTTGCCTCGTGCCTCAGGGCCTGCCTGGGCCTGTCATGTATGTACCACTTCCATTTGATAATGGACTGTTGCTGCGCACATCCTACTTTATGGTGGTGGTCGTAACACCCAGCTCATGATGGGCAGCTCAGGTCGCAGGTACTTGGTGGCCCATTGTCAAACGTTCAGTTTCCACTAGGCCCAATAGCAGGCTAAGAGCTGTCTCTCAAAAGGAGAATAGTTTTTTGCAGATGAAGGTAGAGCCTTGCTCCAAAATCCCAAGGGCCTCCGGTGTGATTCCCCTATGGGGCTGCACAGCTCCAGACTGCATCTCTATCGCCACTGATACCTCAAGCACCATTGGGCTTGCTCAATCATATGGCCCTAGGGGCAGAGCAGCCTGCACTGCAGCCTGGACCTGTTGAAGAGCCTTTTTCCTGTCCAAGCCCCACTCAAGTTTGCTGCCTTACTGAGTAACCTGATATATGGGTCTAGTAAACACACCCAGATAAGGAATGTGTGCCTCCAGAATCCAAAAAGGCCACTAAACGTTGTGCTTCTTTCTTGGTGGAGGGAGGGCCAGGTGCAACAACTTATTCTTACCTTAGAAGGAATGTCTCTGCATGTCTCCACACCACTGAACTCCTAGAAACTTCACCGAGGTAGATGGCCTTGAATTTTAGTGGATTTATTTCCCATCCTCCATGCGCATATGCTTTACCAAAAAGTCTAGACTAGCTCTACCTCCTGTTCACTGGGTCCAATCATGCATAACATCATCAATATAGTGACCAGTTGTGATTTTGTGGAAGAGTCAGCGATCAAGATCCCTTCTAAGTTATGGCACAAGGCTGGAGAGTTTAACATACTTGAGGTAAGACAGTAAAGGTATACTGTTGCCTTTGCCAGCTGAAAGCAAATTGCTTCGGTGGTCCTTATGAACCGGTATGAGAAGAAAGCATTGGTCATATCAAGTAGCTGCATACCAGGTACCAGGAGAATATTAATCTGCTCAAGTAGGGACACCACATCTGGTACAGCGCTACAATTGGTGTCACTATTGGTTGAGTTTTCGATAGTCAAGGTCATCTCCATGATCCATCTGTCTTTTTGCACAGGCCAAGTTGGAGAATTAAATGGAGATATGATCGGAATCACCACCCTGCATCTTTCAAACCTTGATGGTGGCACTTAATCTCGGCAATCCTCTCAGGGGATACGATACTGTTTTTGGTTCACTATTTTCCCTGGTAGAGGCAACATCCAATGGTTTCCATTTGGCCTTTCCAACCATAATAGCCTCACTCCATTAGGTCAGGGAACCAATGTGGGGGATTCTGCCAATTTCTAATTATATCTATCCCAAATTATACATTCTGGGACTGGGGAAATAACCACAGGAATGAGTTCTGGGACCCTGGTGGCCCACTGTGAGTCAGACTTAAGCCAAAACTCCATTTATCACCCATGACCTCCATAGGCCCTACTTTAACACGAGGGCCCAATGCTTTTTAGAGGCTCCTGGGATCAGTGTCAACTCAACCAGTATCCAATAGGCCTCGAAAAGTCTTATTTCCTTTTCCCCAGTGTACGTTACCTAGTAAAAGGCCTCAGGTCCCTCTGGGGAAGGACAGAAGGAAGGCAAACAGCATAACTCTTGGTTTGTGACAAGGTCCTCCCTCATTGGAACCTGGCCACCCCTTCATTCAGGGGTTCTGGGTCTTGAACTGTCCAAGTCTGGAAACTGCTTAACTGGACGGGATTTGCTACTGCTGAAATCCAATGTTGACTTCCTGTCATTTGTTCTAGGCTTTCCTGCTTATACAGATCAAATAAACTTAGTAAAGAGCTTCAAACAGTATTGGCTATTGCCATTTCACCTGGTTTCCCACCAGAATGGTAAAACCCTATTGCTGAAGACACTAAAACAACGATTAGAACAAACAAGGAGAAATCAAGAACTGGTGCTGACCCTGAAGCTCCATCTCTGCTGGCTGTCTCGCATAGTAGAAGGGGCTCTGTGTGTTACCGACAGAGAAAGACAATGATCAACCTTACCTAGCTGTGAACCGGACAAAATAAACCAATGGGAGAAGATGTCCATGCGTGCAATAGTGGCCCAATAATTATGGGAGTAACCATCTCTGACTAGATTAAATGCCCCTTCATCAAGCGGGTACATACTGACACTGTCATCAGGGTGAGAACCTGTGGCTAACCAAATCACAGGTCATAGAGCAGAACCTACTACCGTAATCTTGCTAGATATATTAAATTGACCTCAAGAACTTGTCTTCTTTTTTATGTGTTTGAATGTACTTTGCTTTTTTTAATGGTTGTACACCTGGTTGTGGCAATGCCAGGGAGGTCAGAAGAGGGTGTCACTGATCCCCTAAAACTGGAGTTAAAGACAGTTCTCAGTCCATCATGTGGGTGCTGGGAATCAAACCTGGGTTCTCACAGAGCAGTTGGTGGCTCTTATACCACTAGGCCATCTGTCCAGCCCCAATCATTTTATAGACCATAGAATATAGTGCCTCTGCTCAACTCTCACACACAAGGTTCTTCTGAAACAGATGATTAAAACAGAGCTGATTAGTTTAAACCACAGACTACACACAGCATCAGACCTGTGCAATCCAAAGCCAGACGGTCCAGTGTGGTTGGGGAGGGGTGGGGAGGAGCCTATCTGAGGATAATTGGCAACTGGATGGAGTGTGGAGAGGGAAGAGTTCCACTCTCCTCTACTGGTGTGAGCTGTAAGGGAGGCCCACACCGATCTCCACCCTGTTAGGCTCCAATGTTATTCTGTTGTATTATTAACCCTAGGGACCATGTATACTGAATAAGTTTAGTAGCCTCTATGAGAGAAAGATTGGGGGGGGGGCAATTCAGTTGATGACCTTAAGAAACACATTATACCCTACTTGATCCACACCACTTAAATGGCCAATATAACTGATGTAGACTTCTAAGCTAGACAGGAGGAGACCAAGATGGGCCTCTTAAGTAAACAAGAGAAATGGGGGAGGAATGAAGGGCAATGAGGTTAAAAACATTTTTTCTGTCACCATGTACCAAAGTCTCCATCCTAAACAAAAGGGGAGAACTGCCACCTACCATAAAAGTTCTGCGGAAGACTGTGTAAGGGATCAGGCTTTTAACTGTTACAGGGACCAGATACGCATGTTCCCACAAGCTGCAGGAGACTGTGTAGGATCCAGGATAAGACATGTTTTTTGAAATAACTGTTGCATGGTCATGCAAAGGCCAGATAACTTGAACTATTGTTCTCTGAACTCCTACAATCCCAGGAACTATATGTCTTTGACAAACCCAACAACCCTGGGCAAAAACCATGAATCCTGTCCCCAACCACCTGGCCCTTCAGGGCTCTTACAAGCCACCAATCCTGTAACGCCAAGGCTTGGAAAACCCCCTGCTTGCAGATCTTTCTCCTGTAAAATTGAGTGCCTTGTACGGAGCCTGCTTTCCCAGCCGCGCTCGTTCAGGGAACAGCCCGGCTTAAGCTAGATTAATAAAAGATTCTCTGCCCTTGCATCAGTGTCTGTCTCCTGTGGTCTGAGAGGGTCTTGGATCAGGGCATAAAACCAATAGCCGATTGATCTGACTCAGACATTATGAAAGAATCATATCAACAAAAAAGTAAAAATATTCTTTTTAAATTTTCTAAAAATGAAAAAATTGGGGTCATTATGGAGGAGAGGGAGAATCTAAATTAATCAAAAACATTGATGAAATTCCAGGAATAAAGACACACACACCACACACACACACACACACACACACACCACACATTTTGTCTCCATTTTAACATCTATTCTTTATCTTTTGAGGAAGGGTTTCCTGTGAACCAGGCTGGCCTTTAAACTACAGACTCGGCACTGCCGCGTGCACCCAGTGCTGGGATTAATCGTGTGTGCCACACATGCCCAAGCCCAACAGATCTATTTCTTTTTTTTTTGGGGGGTTCTTTTTTTTTTTTAAAGCAGGGTCTCTCTGTAGTTCCCGAATGTCCTGGAACTCACTCTGTTAGAACCAGGCTGTGCCTTGAACTCACAGTCCAGACCCGCCTGCCTCTGCCTATCTAAGATGCTAGGATTAAATTAGGTGTGCACCCACCATTCCCAGTCAGCAGCTTTCTTTAATTTGGTGCGTAAATACTGTACACTTTTTGGGGGGATTTCTTGGATAGGCAAGTCTTGGCAACGCTGTAGAGTCTGGTATTCATATGTGTGTGTGTCGTACCCGGTATTATGTGTACACATGCATAGAGGCCAGAGATGCTGGGTGCCACTTCTGTCAAGAAGTTGCCCTCCCCATCGCCCACCGCACTGTGGTTACAGTCTCGAGAAGCAGGCCACCTCTGGCTTTTTACACAGGGTGCTGTTTGTTCTGAACTCGTCTTCATGCCTATACGAGTACTAGTCCCCCTGAACCATCCAAAGTCTGGTATCTATAGCTGAAGGAATGAACACTGCTCGTAACGGTCGGAGCCCGTGAGTGGTGGTTACAGCACCCAGATCACCTCCTAAAGCTGGTTGCACTGCAGGAGGTTGCGCAGGGTGTCACAAGCAGTCTTGCTGGTGTTCTCTCAGGAGTGCTGGGCCCCTAACACAGAGCTGATTACCCAGCAGTTGAGGGTCTCTGAAAATGTGCTCTTCAGTCAGGACAAGGCTGCTTGATCTGCTCTTCTCTTCGCTCCCTGCATCCTTTCCATTTCTGCAACCCCAGGACTTTGCCCCAGGGCGATCTACACACATCTTGCACATCCTGCCATCTTGCGCATGCCTGTTGACTAGTACTGCGGAAATGTGCACTTTGAAGAAGCTCAATTCGGGGCTGGAGAAATGGCCCTAGCAGTTGTAAAGAGCGCCAACTGCTTCTTGGCATGAGGACCCGGATTCAATCCCTCAGCACCCCACATGGCAGATGATAATCATCTAACTCCAGTTCCAAGTGAATCTTGATCCTCTTCTGACCTCCGGGTTCGATCCCCAGCACCCACATGGCAGCTGAGAACGAACAGTCTTTAACTCCATTTCCAGGGGAATCCGATGCCCTCTTCTGACCTCCGCGGCATTGCAAAGCGACACGGGTGCACCAAACCTATATGCAGACAGTAACATTCATACACATAGAAAATAAAAATTTAAAAAAACAATATTAAAGAGCCTCATTCAAAATTTACTACTTGGAATGAAGGCCAAGGGATTAAGCCTGAAGGTCAACGGCCCATTTGTGGAGGTTCCTGTGTTGCTTCTCCCTCTCTGATGGCTCATTTGAGTCATTAGCAAGGCATGTGGCCTGTATTTAAAGCCCTGCCTTTAATGGTGTGCTGCTTTTTAATCTACTCATTTGGCCTGGACCATTCAGCCCAGAACAGTTCTGAGGTTGTCAGGAACCTTTGGAATTCTGAGGCTGTAAACACAGCTTCAGTGATTTAGAAAGAATTGTGGTTACTCCAGAAACTCATCAGCCTACCACCATCAGCTCTGAGTCACCCCAAAGCTTAACTGGCTACTTCCTGGCAAATGTTCGAGAAAGGGTCTCGTGCAGCCTGGCCTGGCCTGGATTCACTGTACTAGGGCAGCTTGAATTCCAAGTCCTCTGCTTCGCTGGGACTAAGGTGGATACCACTATGCTTGGCCTCTTGGTTCTATTTTTGATTTTTTTATTCTTTACGTGTTGAATGTCTGTTGCATGCAAGGCTGTGCCACGTGTCGTGCGAATGCCGCGGAGGTCACCAGATGGATCGGATTCCCCTGGAACTGGAGTTAAAGTCGGCTCTCTAGCCACCATGTGGGCTGGGGAAATTGAACCCAGAGTCCTCTGCAAGAGCAGTTGGCGTCTTAACCACTTAGGCTATCTTCCAGCCCCTCTTGGTTCTGTTTTTTAAATGGAGTCTTGCTGCCGGCCTCGAGGGAGTAGTGTGTGATATCTTGGACACGCCTGGGCCCTGGCAAGTCTTAGCAATTTCTTTCCATGAAGTTGTCGTAGCTATCTCAGGCAGACCCCACAAGATCTAGGATATAAGCTTATAAATGAAGAAGGGGAACCCTGGGTGCGGTGGCACATGGCTGTAATCCTAGCACCTTGGATAGGCAGAGACAGGACTAGTTTTAAGTTTAAGGAGAGCCGGGGCTATATAGCAAGTACGTTGCAGGCAGGGCTACAGCCCAATATCGATCCTGTCTCGAAAAACCAAACAACAGAACAATCAAAAGCCAAACGCAGGGACGCTACAAAAAAATTCTCAATTCCTTGGGAGGCCAAAGAACTTGAGACAAGAGACCTTGTCTTCTTAGGATCAGGGTCTATTCTGGTCCACCTTTCATAGTGGGTGTCAAGAACACACCCCTCCAGTCCAAGGCTGGTCCTCCTATTACACGTCTACTCAGGCTTCTAAGGGGTGAGACACCATTTCCCTTGAATTGTCTGGCAGCTGCTTCTAGTTCCAGACGTGGCTTTGTCTAGGCTTGTCACATAGCCAATCTGCCCTCTAGTTCCACAGTTCTCAGGAATCAGCTGCCCGCTTCCTGAAATCCACGCCCAGTCTCCTACAAGCCGATTCTGGATGGACCCAGAGAAGCACTGTATCTCACCAGGGCCCAGGAGAGGCTGCGACTCAGGGAAGCATTCTTGAGAACCGCTTATGTGGTTCAGCTGCTCACACACACCTGGGGCGAGGCAGCCCAGGTCCCAGCTGTTATGGCCTGAACCTCGTACCCAAGTCCCTCCAAGCACAAAAAGCCAACACTTCAGAAGACAACGCTTTGTAAGAAGACACAGAACACCAAGATCTTGTTAGCTGGATATATAGATATATAATATATATATAGATTGTATTTTTTTTTTTTTCAAAGAAACACTGTTTGCAGTAGAGGAAACTGGCATTGCAGTCTGGTGGTGGAAAGGCTTCTTCACATAAACCAGCACCTGTTCATCCTTTAGCACAAAAAGCCCTAATGGCACATACCCTACTGAAATTCAGGCCATCTCAAATGTTCAGCCTGGTGTTTTTGGTCATTTAAAAAATAAAACATATTTTTCAAGGCTTGCCCACAAGAAGGCCATGCAGGTTCCTGGCTAGCGGAAGACAATCAGAACAGCTGTCGCACACTTGGGCTGTTGCCTCTCCAGGCTGGCAGTTATGTTTTTTTTACCTCATTTATTTATTAAAAAAATAATAAAAATGCTTCCAACTATCAGTTTTACAAAATCTCTAAGGGAAACACAAGAGCAAGGTGCTGAGGTAAAAACACCTGAGGGTAGCTTGGTTTTGTGTTTTTTCTCATTAAAAAAAAGCGGTAAATTTTAACGCCCTAGGCCAACAACCTTGTGTAAATTGCTATTTTCCTCCACTTTAAAACTTTGTAAGAAATATTTTTGCTGAATGTTGATGGCTTAGATACCAAAATGTAAAGAGACAAAATACATTCTCTATGTAAATTTTCTGTTTGGTGGGTTTGTTTCCCTCTTCCAAAGTGCCAGGACAAATACCACTGACTGTTGCTATTTTGAGTGACCAAGTGTAAGATGAGGCTGGTTTGTTGTTTCGCATTTGTTCCTTGCATGATGTGATATTCAGAGCACTGCTTTGCCTGGGGTGTGCATAGATAGATATGGGGGACTGAGATAGGGAAGAGGGAATTCCAAGGAGGAGGGTTGGGGGAGGGAAAACGGAAGCAGGGGAGGGATGTAAACAGAGAGAGAATTATATAGCAGTATGCAAAACAGTTTAAAACCTGTGAAGCAGAGAAATGGGTGTGTGGGCTAGGCGGGGTGAGGAGGGGCCGAGGCCGCCCCTCAGGGACGGTATCCCTTCTGTTGACGGACACAGGTGATCCACAACTGCCGGCCACAAGTGTCCTCAACATAATTTCCCTGCATATGAATTTTGTGTGTGTGGCCCCCAAGTTCCTTTCCTTACCCATAGACTTTATTCTTTAAAGTCTAGAAACGCCTGCTTTCTCTTCAAAAAGAAAACAAAGTAATTGAGTAAAAATTGGAGTTAGTTGAGTTATCTGATATATTATTTCTAAAATATATTAATGCTGCAGGCATCCTGTGTTACCCACAGGCCACATATCTTAGCATCTTTCCCCTTCTAATATGTACACACATCTACAGGGACAGCTTTCCACAACAAAGAAAAGGGTGTGAATTTGGCTTTGCTTTGAACACATTCACCTATGTTAGTTCAACTAAAAGGGATAGCGTCGTGGGGTCGGGGAGAGGTCTGGGTGGATG
This sequence comes from Rhizomys pruinosus, assembly GCA_009823505.1. Taxonomy (NCBI): domain Eukaryota; kingdom Metazoa; phylum Chordata; class Mammalia; order Rodentia; family Spalacidae; genus Rhizomys; species Rhizomys pruinosus. The sequence continues at coordinate 6,321,302 of VZQC01004208.1, forward strand.
TCTGGGAAGCCTGCAGAAGCCACGGCAGAGGTGGGGTGGGGGCAGGTCTGGTTCCTGGGAACCTGGCCTTCCCTGTGCCCTCCTCAGCGCCAGGACGTGCAGGGGTCTGCAGGCCCGGCCGCCTTGGCAGGCTTCTTGCCCCTTAGGATGGTCTTTGGTTTGCTCCCGATCTGTTGGCTGGGTTTGGTCTCATTTGTCGGTGTTGGAGGGCTACATTCATCCGAGGCTTGCTGGTGCCTGGGGAAGCTCACTTGCTCCGGGGTGAGGCGACTCCCTGAGGGCATCTCTGCTCCTGCTGCTTCACTTGTTGTACAATTTCCCTGATCTTTCGCTGTGCAGTCTGCAGCAAAGGAGAGAAAGGTGGGGAGAAGCCAGGGGAGAAGCCAGGGGAGAAGCCAGGGAGAAGCCCAGTCCAAGGCCCACAGGGGAGGGAGTATCTGGGACTCTTGGAAAGGACAGTGGGATGCTAAGACAAGTGTCACCTCCCCCAGGTTCCCTGCCACGAAGCCTTCTCTGCCTAGCAGTCGAAGCCTTCTCTGCCTAGCAGTCGGTGGCAGAAATCCTCTCTGCCTTAGCCCGGGCTGCTGGGGACAAGGCAAGTGGGGTAGGCGCCACAGCGGCTTCTGGGGACAAGGCAAGTGGGGTAGGCGCCACAGCGGCTTCTGGGGACAAGGCAAGTGGGGTAGGCGCCACAGCGGCTTCTGGGGACAAGGCAAGTGGGGTGGGCGCCACAGCGGCTTCTGGGGACAAGGCAAGTGGGGTAGGCCCCACAGCGGCTTCTGGGGACAAGGCAAGTGGGGTAGGCCCCACAGCGGCTTCTGGAGAAGCTCATGGGAGGAGTAGCTAGCCGGCAGCACAGGGCAGCAGGTAGCACATCTACTGCACATACTGCGTGGAGCTATGTCCCCACCCTCCCCTCCAGAGAATCAGAATGTCTGCTGGGAAGGAGAGCGGGCAGTAGGCTGGGGATGGACAGACGGAAAGACCAGGGCCTGGTCTCAGCCCAACAGTGCGAGCTCCCTGCAGGCTGCACTTGGGCTGTGCTGGTGTTGGTGGTACTCTCAGTGGGGCCCTGCAGGCCACAGGGAAGCAGGCAGTGAGCATAAAGGGGCAAACAATGCCCTCCTCCCCCTCCCCAGGGGATCGCTCCCAAAACCTCATCAGCAAAAGCGCCGAAGAAACCAGGCCAAATTTCATTGTGAGCTGGAAGCCGCGGTGGAGCAGGGCCACTGGAAGAGGACAAGAGCAACAGGAAGCAAGAGTCCCTTCCAGGAGCACTCAACCTTCCAGGAGGAGACACAGCTGCTCCACCAGGGGCTTGCCTGGCATGTGGCTCCCCACAGAGAAGGGCTGGGAGGGCACAGAATGTTAATCCCCCAACCTGAGCATGCTGGGGGCCTGGACTCAAGTTTCCTCAGTCCCTGACGTGCCAGAGGGCTCGGAGTGCCAGAGTCTAGAATAGAAGCAGCTGGGGAGGAGGCAGGTCCCTCACGGTATGGTACCTGGCTAGCAAAAAAGTGCCCGATAATTCTGACGATCACTTCCTCATTTTCATCTGGCGTTTGGTCACGAGGCACAATGACTTCTGCGCTGGTCAAGTTCTGCAGCTCGTTCACCTGTGAGGGCAGAGCAGGCCGTGATCGTGAGCGGGAGCAGCCTCTCCCTGACCAGTCAGCCCTGCACGGGAAGTGGAGCAGGGGGGCGGGGGAGGACGGGGGGGGGGGGGGAGGCAGAGGGGGTTGCGGGGAGGCAGGAAGGGGGGCGGGCGGGAGGGGCGGAGGGGGGAGGCGCGGGGAGGGGGGGAGCAGAAGGGTGGGCGGGGAGGGGCGGAGAGGGGGGGGGCGGGGAGGGTCGGGAGGAGGGGGGGGGGGGGGGCGGAGAAGGGCGGGGGGGAGGCGAGGGGGGCGGGGGAGCAGGGGGGTCGGGGCCTGCCCGAATCTACTGCTCTTACAGATTGGAGCTACAAAGGCTGCTTGACAGGGAAATGGACTCTATCNACTGTCTGTAACATGTCTGAGAGACTTCCCCCGTGCTCGCAGGTTTGCAGACTCTGCTTTGAAAACCACTGTCCTGTAGCGAAAGTGGGAAGTGGGGGTGTTCCACATTTGTGAGAATCGGGGCCCAGGACTCCCACCCCCATCTCCAAGTATTTGCAATTCTGGGGGTACTGCTACCCCAGTGCCTACCGGGAGAAAAGGGCCGAGGGTAGCAAGAGAAGAGACCTCAACCATCCTCTCACCCCATCCCTTCTGCCCTACAGGAGTATCTTTCATCCGGACTCCTGCGTCAGGCGCCAGGCATCAGTTTTCCAGAACAATACCCGGATTGATAGCTGTCGCCAGAACGTTGGCCATGAGTGTGGCGGGAAAAGCTTTTTTCATTGATGGCGGCACACGTGCGGAAAAACACACGATCTTCTGATGGGTCTTCCCCAGTCAGGTATTAGGTCTCGCCCTGGGCTAAGGGTACCGTCTTCTCCTTCGGTGTGCATGAGTTGATGGCATTCCCAGCTTTGTTCTTCTGAAGAGGATTACTGACTGCTCTACCTGTCGCAAAAAGAACAAGCTGCCGTTGTCTTGGTTCGCCTCTAATAAACATGGGCCGGGGCTCTAGTGAAACCTTGGGCTGTACCCTCAGCCTGGTGGAGCCTGTGACCAAGGGGTGGGGGTTTTCCCTCCTCTTGTCCCCCATCAGCTGTTCTTTACTGCCATCCCAGGTCCTGAAGCCTTTTCTAGAGGATTCCAAGTACCAAAACCTTCTGCCCTCTTTTTATGGGGCACAAACCGCTGCTGTCAGTTGAAAAGAGCCCAAGGTCAAGGAAATGGTGCGGATTTTAAAGGGTCTGCCTTTCCTACCACTGCTAGGTGAGTAAGCAACCCTGTCAGTTAGGGCTGCCAAGAAATCCAGTGGATACCACACAGCCTCCCATAGATGAGGTGTGAGTCACTCAACACCAGTGCTGTCTCACTGTCCATGTCATTTCTGCACTGGAGGAAAGATTCGGGGAGCTAGAGGAGTTTGGGGTGAGGGGAGGGACCATCAGACACTTTGAGTTCTGACTTATATCGGGTATGGGTGCTGATTGATGATTAAGTATTTTATAAAATTTAAAAGAGACGACTAGTTGTTAAGCCGGACTACTGCTCTTGAAGAGAGGGGACCTGGGTTCGATCTCGCCATGCACCCACATGGCGGCGGAAAGCTTTAGCTCCATGCCCAAGGGGATCACGATAGGCCCTCTTTCGATGACCTCGCGGCATTTGCCCGAAGCACGGTGCACCAAACTCTATGGCAGACAGTAATATCCATTACACATCAGAAAATCAAATCATATTAAAAAAACATGCTAATGCTCCTCATAGGAGCTTATATTTGTGATAGTCCCTCTTACACTCCACGTGTCTCTATCGCAAAATACCCATAAGTGAAACACTCCATCTTCCCAGTTGGTAAGAGTACAGTGATGTTAGACATATCCACAGTGCTGTCCAGCCATCACCCCCATCCTCCATCACTTTGTGTCTGTACCATTCAGACAAGAGCTTCCTGTTTCTTCAAGAATCCTGTATTCAAAAAAGTTTAGGAACCAGTGACTTTTGGGAGTTTGGGGCCAGGTGGATGTGTTAATAATACAAATTTTCAGGGGGCCAAGAGGGGGGAGGGGGGGTCAGTCCCCAACAATGAGTGTGGAGAGGGGGTCAGTCCCCAACATTGAGTGAGGGGAGGGGGTCAGTCCCCAGCAATGAGTGAGGAAAGGGGGTCAGTCCCCAACAATGAGGGAGGAGAGGGGGTCAGTCCCCAACATTGAGTGTGGAGAGGGGGTCAGTCCCCAACAATGAGTTGTGGAGATGGGGGTCGTCATCCCCCAAAAGAGTGAGGAGTAGGGGAGTTCAAGTCTCCAACCAATGCGTGTGGGGAGGGGGTCAGTCCCCAGCAATGAGTGTGGAGAGGGGGTCAGTCCCCAGCAATGAGTGTGGAGAGGGGGTCAGTCCCCAACAATGAGTGAGGAGAGGGGGTCAGTCCCCAACAATGAGTGAGGAGAGGGGGTCAGTCCCCAGCAATGAGTGAGGAGAGGGGGCTCAGGTCCCCAAAATGAGTGAGGGAAGGGGGTCAGTCCCCAACAATGAGTATGGAGAGGGGGTCAGTCCCCAACAATGAGTGAGGAGAGGGGGTCAGTCTCCAACAATGAGTGTGGAGAGGGGGTCAGTCCCCAACAATGAGTGTGGAGAGGGGGTCAGTCCCCAGCAATGAGTGTGGAGAGGGGGTCAGTCCCCAACAGTGAGTGTGGAGAGGGGGTCAGTCCCCAGCAATGAGTGAGGAGAGGGGGTCAGTCCCCAACAATGAGTGAGGAGAGGGGGTCAGTCCCCAACATTGAGTGAGGAGAGGGGGTCATTTACTCTCAACAATGAGTTGAGGAGCCAGGTGTGGTGTCCCCAACATTGGAGTGTTGAGGGGGGTAAGTTCCCCAAAAATGAGGTGGGGAGGGGGGGTCAGTCCCCAACAATGAGTGAGGAGAGGTGGTCAGTCCCCAACAATGAGTGCGGAGAGGGGGTCAGTCCCCAACAACGAGTGTGTGAGAGCGGGGTCACGGTCCCCAACAATGCAGTGAGGAGAGGGTCCGTCCCCAAACAAGAGCGTGCGAGGGGAGCGCGGGTCAAGTCCCCACAACCAATGAGTGAGAAGGTAGACGGGGGGGTTAGTCCCAACAATGAGTTGTGGAGCAGGGGGTTAGTCCCAGCATGAGTGCAGGGACGAGGGGTAGTCTCCCCAACAATTAGTGAGGCAGAGGGGTAGCCCACAACAGAGAGTAGAGGGGTTCAGTCCCCAACAATGAGTGAGGAGAGGGGGTCAGTCCCCAACAATGAGTGTGGAGAGGGGGTCAGTCCCCAACAATGAGTGAGGAGAGGGGGTCAGTCCCCAACAATGAGTATGGAGAGGGGGTCAGTCCCCAACAATGAGTATGAAGAGGGGGTCAGTCCCCAACGAGTGAGAAGAGGGGTTCAGTCCCCAACAATGAGTGAGGAGAGGGGGTCAGTCCCCAACAATGAGTGAGGAGAGGGGGTCAGTCCCCAACAACGAGTGTGGGGTGAGGCAGAGTGTAACCTTGGTTCCAGGGCGGGCTGGGAGGGAGAAGCTGCGGGAGCTCAGCTGACCTTGTGTTTTTGCAGGTGGCTGCATTGATGACACCATCCTCAGCAGACAGGGCTTCATCAACTATGCCAACCTGCCCAGCCTCGCTCTGCTGCAGGGGGAGCTGGTCGGAGGGCTCACGTTCCTGGTGGCCCAAACCCACTCCCTGCTTCAGCACCAGCCTGTCCACCTCACTGCCCTATTGGATGAGTATGTCAGACAGCAGCAGACCGGAGACGCTGCTGGATCGGCCGGCGGGAAGCCAGCTCCTCCGGACCCTGCTCCAGATTCCTAGGCGGCCTGTTTTACCCAGTACTGCCCATAAATAGACCCTGCTTCTGTTGCCTGTGCTGTTGGTCACTCAGAGATCTGGAAGAATTTGAAGTGGGGGAATGGCATGTGTGGCATGGCTTCCGTTCATGATGACCTCCTCAGAGGACAGGCCACTTGAAGATGCCCAGAAATTCCATTTTTAAAGGAGGGCTGCTCCAACATGGGATCTGATAAGAACAATCTCTGGGCCAGGTGTGGTGCTGCACACCTTTAATCTCACCACTCAGGAGACAGAGGCAGGTAAATCTCTTTGAGTTCAAGGCCAGCCTGGTCTACATAGTGAGTTCAAGACTAGCTGGGGCCACAGAGAGACCCTGTCTCAACAAGACAAAACATAACAAAACAAAACCAGAAACAGTTTCCTTCAATTCCCCCGGTACAAGGCCAAGAGGATGAAGATATCTTGTCCCAGTCTCACTGTCCCTTGCTCGGTGTGGTCTCCCAACCCTCTCCCTCAGTGATACAACCTGCCATGCTGGACCAGTTGGGGGACTGTGCTGTGAATGGCACCTATTGAGCCTTGTGCCAAGTTCTGCCAAACGGCACAGGTGTCGGCTCTTTAATTCTGTCCACTGAGAATGGGGAAGGCAGTGAGGTGGGCAGCCCTGGGCAGGGCGGGCAGCTAGCAGTGGCAGAATGTGAACTTCACATTGAAACTTTTTTCCCCTTGTTAGCTGGATATTTTTTTTTTCTCTTTTTTTTTTTTCTTTTTGTCACAGATCACTGTTGACACTAGAGGAAACTGGCATTGCAGTTTGGTGGTATGAGGGCTTCTTCACATGAACCAGCACCTGTTCATCCTTTAGCACAAAAAGCCCTGGGGCTGGAGAGATAGCCTAGCGGTTAAGAGCGCCGACTGCTCTTGCAGAGGACCCGGGTTCGATCCCCAGCCCCCACATGGCAGCTGAGAACCGTCTTTAACTCCAATTCCAGGAGAACTCCAGTTCCAGGGGAATCCGACGCCCTCTTCTGACCTCTGCAGCATTGCACGACACGGGTGCACAAACTTACATGCAGACAGTACATTCATACACATACAAAAATAAATAAAAATTTTTTTTAAAAAGTATATTTTAAAAGCCCTAATGGCGCATCGCATACCCTACTGAAATTCAGGCCATCTCAAATGTTCTCTCTCGGTGTTTTTTGTCATTTTAAAAAATAAACATTTTGGGGCTGGAGAGATGGCCTGGCGGTTGAGAGCACTGACTGCTGCTCTTGCAGAGGACCCGGGTTCGATCCCCAGCACCCACATGGCGGCTGAGAACCATCTTTACCTCCAGTTCCAGGGGAATCTGACACCCTCTTCTGACCTCCACAGTATTGTACGACATGGGTATACAAACCTACATGCAGACAGTACATTCTTACACATGAAAAATAAACATTTTCAAGGCTTGCCCACAGAAGGCCATGCAGGTTCCTGGCTAGTGGAAGACAATCAGAACAGCTGTCGCCTCTCCAGGCTGGCAGTTGATTTTTTTTTTCTTAACGCATTTTTATTAAAAAAAAAATGCTCCAACTATCAGTTTTACAAAATCTCTAAGGGAAACACAAGAGCAAGGTGCTGAGGTAAAACCACCTGAAGGTAGCTTTTTTCTGTATTTTTCTTATTAAAAAAAAAAAAAACCCTGTAAATTTAACACCCTAGGCCAACAACCTTGTGTAAACTGCTATTTCCTCTACTTTAAAACTTTGTAAGAAATAATTTTGCTGAATGTTGATGGCTTAGACACCAAAATGTAAAGAGACAGAATATATTCTCTCTGTAAATTTTCTGTTTGGTGGGTTTGTTTTCCTCTTCCAAAATTCCAGGACAAGTGCCATTGACTATTTTGAGTGGCCAATTATAAGATGAAGCTGGTTTGTTGTTTCCCATTTGTTCCTTGCGTGGTGTGATATTCAGAGCACTGCTTTGCCTGGGAGTGTGCTTGGATATGAGGGACTGAGATAGGGAAGAGGGAATTTAAAAGTATGGAGGGTCAGGGGAGAGAAAAAGGGAAGGGGAAGAGGGAGATAAACAGAGACAGAATTATAAAGCAGTATGCAAAAAAAAAAAAAACAGTTTAAAACCTGTGAAGCAGAGAAATGTGTGTGTGGGCCAGATGGGGTAAGGAGAGGCCGAGGTAGCCGCTCGGATGGTGTCTCCTCTGTTGACGGACACAGGTGATCCAACTGCCCAAAGTGTCCTCAACACAAGTCCCTCCATAGGAATTCTGTGTGTGTGGCCACAAAGTTCTTTCCTTACAAATAAACCTTCCCCAAGACTATTCTTTGAAGTCTAGAAATGCCTGCTTTCTCTTAAAAAACAAAACAATTAATATTATTTCTAATATATATTAATGCTGCAGGCATCCTGTGTAATCCACAGGCTACATATCTTAGCATCTTTCCCCTTCTAATATGTACACCATGTACGTGGACAGCTTTCCAGAACAAAGAAAAGGGTGTGAATTTGGCTTTGCTTTGAACACAGTCACCTGTGTTAGTTCAACTAAAACGGATAGTGTCATGGGTGTTGGGGAGAGATCTGGGTGGATGGCTGGGAGCCTGCAGAAGCCAGGGTAGAGTGGGGTGCGGTCAGGTGCTGGTTACTGGGATCCCCATGCCTTCCTCAGCCCCAGGACATGCAGGGGTCTGCTTGCTCCTTAGGATGGTCATTGGTTTGCTCCCCATCTGTTGGCTGGGTTCCCTCTCATCTGTCCAGTGCTACATTCATCTCCTGCTTTCTGGTGCCTGGGAAAGCCTCGCTTGCTGCGATGTGAAATGTGAGACAGCTCCCAAGGGCATTTTTTAAATTATTTTTATTAATTTTTTATGTATATGAATGTACTGTCTAAATGTAGGTTTGTGCACCCGTGTCATGCAATGCCACAGAGGTCAGAAGAGGGTGTCGGATTCCCCTGGAACTGGAGTCAAGAACGGTTCTCAGCCGCCATGTGGGTGCTGGGGATTGAACCTGGGTCCTCTGCAAGAGCAGTCGGCGCTCCCAACCTCTAGGCCGTCTCTCCAGCCCCCCAAGGGCATTTCTGCTCCTGCTGCTTCACCTGTACAATTTCCCTGATCTTTTTTTTTTTAATTAATTTTTATTTTTTATGTGTATGAACGTACTGTCTGCATGTAGGTCTGTGCGCCCATGTCATGCAATGCCGCAGAGGTCAGAAGAGGGCGTCGGATTCCCCTGGAACTGGAGTTAAAGACGGTTCTCAACCAGCCACAATGTGGGTGCTGGGGACCGAACCCGGGTCCTCTGCAAGAGCAGTCGGTGCTCCCAACCGCTAGGCCATCTCTCCAGCCCCATCTCCAGCCACATCCCTGATCTTTCATTGTGCAGTCTGGCTAGCAAAATAGTGCCCGATAGTTCTGACAATCACTTTTTTTTTTTTTTTTTTT
>VZQC01004208.1:6332333-6348656 GCA_009823505.1 Rhizomys pruinosus
TTATTTCCTTTTCCCCAGTGTACAGTTACCCTAGTAAAAGGCCTCAGGTCCCTCTGGGGAAGGACAGGAGGAAGGCAAACAGCATAACTCTTTGGTATTGTGACAAGGTCCTTCCTCATTGGAACCTGGCCACCCCTTCATTCACGGGGTTCTGGGTCTGTGAACTGTCACAAGTCTGGAAACTGCTTAACTGGACGGGATTTGCTACTGCTGAAATCCAATGTTGACTTCCTGTCATTTGTTCTGAGCTTTTCTGCTTATACAGATCAAATAAAACTTAGTAAAGAGCTTCAAACAGTATTGGCTATTGCCATTTCACCTGGTTTCCCACCAGAATGGTAAAACCCTATTGCTGAAGACACTACACACCTGAATCCCTGAACAAACAAGGAGAAATCAAACTGGTGCTGACCCTGAAGCTCCATCTCTGCTGGCTGTCTCGCATAGTAGAAGGGGCTCTGTGTGTTACCGACAGAGAAAGACAATGATCAACCTTACCTAGCTGTGAATCCTGGGGACTAAAATAACCAGTTTGGGAAAATATACCCAATGGTGCAATAGTGGCACACATATTATGGGAGTAACCATCTTCTGACTAGATTAAAGGCCCACTTCACAAGCGGGTACATACGTGACACTGTCATCAGGGTGAGAACCTGTGGCTAACCAAATCACAGGTCATAGAGCAGAACCTACTACCGTAATCTTGCTAGATATATTAAATTGACTCACAGTAACTTTTCTTTTTTTATGTGTTTGAATGTACTGTCTGCATGTAGGTTGGTACACCTGTGTTGTGCAATGCCATGGAGGTCAGAAGAGGGTGTCAGATTCCCCTAGAACTGGAGTTAAAGACAGTTCTCAGTCACCATGTGGGTGCTGGGAATCAAACCTGGGTCTTCTACAAGAGCAGTTGGTGCTCTTAACCACTAGGCCATCTCTCCAGCCCCAACTCATTGTTATACCCAGAGATTAGTGCCTCTCTCAACTCTCACCACAGAAGGTTCTTGAAACAGATGATTAAAACAGAGATGATTAGTTAACCACAGCACTACAACAGCATCAGACCTGTGCAAATCCAAGCCAGACTGGTCCAGTGTGGATTGGGGAGGTGGGGAGGAGCCTATCTGAGGATATATTGGCAACTGATGGATGCTGGGAGAGGGAAGAGTCCACTTCCTCTACTGGTGTGATGCTGTAAGGGAGGCCCACATTGATCTCCACCATTAGGCTCCAATGTTATTCTGTTGCTATTATTAACCTAGGGACCATGTATACTGAATAAGTTAGTTGCCTTTATGAGAGAAAGATTGGGGGCAATTCAGCTGATGACCTTAAGAACACATCATACCCTACTTGATCCACACCACTTAAGTGGCCAATATAACTATGTAGACTTCTAAGCTAGACAGGAGAGACCAAGATTGGCCTCTTAAGTAACAAGAGAAATGGGGGAATGAAGGGCAATGAGTTAAAAACCTATTTTGCTGACCATACCAAAGTCTCCATCCTAGACAAAAGGGAGAACTGCCACCTACCATAAAAGTTCTGCGGGAAGACTGTGTAAGGATCAGGCTTTTAACTGTTACAGGGACCAGATACGCATGTTCCCACAAGCTGCAGGAAGACTGTGTAGGGATCAGGATAGACATGTTTTTTGAAATAACTGTTGCAGGTAGTCAGTGCAAAGGCCAGATAAGTATGTTCTCACAACCTGACAATCCCAGGAACTATATGTCTTTGACAACCCAACAACCCTGGGAAATATAACATGAATCCTGCCCTCCCCTCCCCCCGCCCTCAGGGCTCTTACAAGCCCACCAATCCTGTAACGCCAAGGCTTGGAAAACCCCCTGCTTGCGATCTTTCCCTTTAAATTGAGTGCTTGTACGGAGCCTCAGGGCTCTTCGGGAACAGCCCTGGCTTAAGCTAGTTAATAAAGATTCTCTACCCTTGCATCAGTGTCTGTCTCCTGTGATCTGAGACGGTCTTGGATTCAGGGCATAACAATGCCTGGTATGTTGATCTGACTCCAGTACATGGACTTGAGAATCGTGGATCAAAAAGTTAAAAATACTTTTAAATTTTTCTAAAAATGAAAAATTGGGGGTCATTATGGAAGAGAGGGAGAATCTAAATAATCAAAATACATTGTATGAAATTCCAGAATAAAGACACACACACACACACACACACACACACACACACACACACACATTTTGTCTCCATTTTAACATCTATTCTTTATCTTTTTGAGACAGGGTTTCCTTGTAGACCAGGCTGGCCTTAAACTCACAGATTCGCCTGCCTGTGCCTCCCAAGTGCTGGATTAAAATCGTGTGCCACCATGCCAAGCCCAACAGCTATTTCTTTTTTTTGGGGGGAGGGTGTCTTTTCAAGACAGGGTCTCTCTGTAGTTCCAGATGTCCTGGAACTCACTCTGTAGACCAGGTTGGCCTTGAACTCACAAAGATCCGCCTGCCTCTGCCTCTCAAGTGCTAGGATTAAAGGTGTGCACCACCATTCCCAGCTCAGCAGCTATTCTTTAATTTGGGCGTAAGATCATGTACACTTGGGGATTTCTTGGACTAGGCAGTCTTGGCAAGCTGTAGAGTCTGGTATTCATATGTGGTGTGTGTTATGTATTCATGTGTACACATGCATAGAGGCCAGAGAATGCTGGGTGCCATTCTGTCAAGAAGTTGCCCTCCCCATCGCCCACCGCACTGTGGTTACAGTCTCGAGAAGCAGGCCACCTCTGGCTTTTTACATGGGTGCTGTTGTTCTGAACTCGTCTTCATGCCTATACGAGTACTCTTCCCCCTGAACCATCCAAAGTCTGGTATCTATAGCTGAAGGAATGAACACTGCTCGTAACGGTCGGAGCCCGTGAGTGGTGGTTACAGCACCCAGATCACCTCCTAAAGCTGGTTGCACTGCAGGAGGTTGCGCAGGGTGTCACAAGCAGTCTTGCTGGTGTTCTCTCAGGAGTGCTGGGCCCCTAACACAGAGCTGATTACCCAGCAGTTGAGGGTCTCTGAAAATGTGCTCTTCAGTCAGGACAAGGCTGCTTGATCTGTTCTCTTCTGCCTCCCTTTCCATTTCTGCAACCCCAGGACTTTGCCCCAGGGCGATCTACACACATCTTGCACATCCTGCCATCTTGCGCATGCCTGTTGACTAGTACTGCGGAAATGTGCACTTTGAAGAAGCTCAATTCGGGGCTGGAGAAATGGCCTAGCAGTTAAAGAGCGCCAACTGCTCTTGCAGAGGACCCGGGTTCGATCCCCAGCACCCACATGGCAGCTGAGAACAGTCTAACTCCAGTTCCAAGTGAATCTGATGCCCTCTTCTGACCTCCGGGTTCGATCCCCAGCACCCACATGGCAGCTGAGAACAGTCTTTAACTCCAGTTCCAGGGGAATCCGATGCCCTCTTCTGACCTCCGCGGCATTGCACGACACGGGTGCACAAACCTACATGCAGACAGTACATTCATACACATAGAAAATAAAATTTAAAAAAAATATTAAAGAGCTCAATTCAAAATTTTACTACTTGGAATGAAGGCCAAGGGATTAAGCCTGAAGGTCAACGGCCCATTTGTGGAGGTTCCTGTGTTGCTTCTCCCTCTCTGATGGCTCATTTGAGTCATTAGCAAGGCATGTGGCCTGTATTTAAAGCCCTGCCTTTAATGGTGTGCTGCTTTTTAATCTACTCATTTGGCCTGGACCATTCAGCCCAGAACAGTTCTGAGGTTGTCAGGAACCTTTGGAATTCTGAGGCTGTAAACACAGCTTCAGTGATTTAGAAAGAATTGTGGTTACTCCAGAAACTCATCAGCCTACCACCATCAGCTCTGAGTCACCCCAAAGCTTAACTGGCTACTTCTGGCAAATGTTCGAGAAAGGTCTGTGCAGCCCTGGCTGGCCTGGATTCACTGTACTAGGGCAGCTTGAATTCCAAGATCCTCTTGCTTCTGCTGGGACTAAGGTGGATACCACTATGCTTGGCTCTCTTGGTTCTATTTTTTATTTTTATTTATTCTTTACGTGTATGAATGTACTGTCTGCATGCAGGTCTGTGCACCCGTGTCGTGCAATGCCGCGGAGGTCACAGAGGGCATCGGATTCCCCTGGAACTGGAGTTAAAGTCGGCTCTCAGCCACCATGTGGGTGCTGGAAATTGAACCCAGGTCCTCTGCAAGAGCAGTTGGCGCTCTTAACCACTAGGCTATCTCTCCAGCCCCTCTTGGTTCTGTTTTTAAATGGAGTCTTGCTGCCTGGCCTCGAGGGAGTAGTGTCTGAGTAGCTGGAACTGCCTGGGCCCTGGCAAGTCTTAGCAATTTCTTTCCATGAAGTTGTCGTAGCTATCTCAGGCAGACCCCACAGATCTATGGATATAAGCTTATAAATGAAGCAGGGAACCCTGGGTGCGGTGGCACATGGCTGTAATCCTAGCACTTGGAAGGCAGAGACAGGACAGTTTTAAGTTTAAGGAGAGCCTGGGCTATATAGCAAGTATTTAGCAGGCCAGGGCTACAGCCCAATATCTATCCTGTCTCGAAAACCAAACAACAAAACAATAAAACAGCCAAGCAGGGAGCCTACAATTCCAATCCTTGGGAGGCCAAAGAACTTGAGACAAGAGACCTTGTCTTCTTAGGATCAGGGTCTATTCTGGTCCACCTTTCATAGTGGGTGTCAAGAACACACCCCTCCAGTCCAAGGCTGGTCCTCCTATTACACGTCTACTCAGGCTTCTAAGGGGTGAGACACCATTTCCCTTGAATTGTCTGGCAGCTGCTTCTAGTTCCAGACGTGGCTTTGTCTAGGCTTGTCACATAGCCAATCTGCCCTCTAGTTCCATAGTTCTCAGGAATCAGCTGCCCGCTTCCTGAAATCCACGCCCAGTCTCCTACAAGCCGATTCTGGATGGACCCAGAGAAGCACTGTATCTCACCAGGGCCCAGGAGAGGCTGCGACTCAGGGAAGCATTCTTGAGAACCGCTTATGTGGTTCAGCTGCTCACACACACCTGGGGCGAGGCAGCCCAGGTCCCAGCTGTTATGGCCTGAACCTCGTACCCAAGTCCCTCCAAGCACAAAAGCCAACACTTCAGAAGACAACACTTTGTAAGAAGACACAGAACACCAAGATCTTGTTAGCTGGATATATATATATATATATATATATATATTGTATTTTTTTTTTTGTCACAGAACACTGTTTGCAGTAGAGGAAACTGGCATTGCAGTCTGGTGGTGGAAAGGCTTCTTCACATAAACCAGCACCTGTTCATCCTTTAGCACAAAAAGCCCTAATGGCACATACCCTACTGAAATTCAGGCCATCTCAAATGTTCTCTGTGTTTTTGTCATTTTAAAAAATAAACATTTTTCAAGGCTTGCCCACAAGAAGGCCATGCAGGTTCCTGGCTAGCGGAAGACAATCAGAACAGCTGTCGCACACTTGGGCTGTTGCCTCTCCAGGCTGGCAGTTATTTTTTTTTTAACTCATTTTTATTAAAAAAATAAAAAATGCTCCAACTATCAGTTTTACAAAATCTCTAAGGGAAACACAAGAGCAAGGTGCTGAGGTAAAAACACCTGAGGTAGCTTTTTTGTGTTTTTCTCATTAAAAAAAATCTGTAAATTTTAACGCCCTAGGCCAACAACCTTGTGTAAATTGCTATTTTCCTCCACTTTAAAACTTTGTAAGAAATAATTTTACTGAATGTTGATGGCTTAGATACCAAAATGTAAAGAGACAAAATACATTCTCTATGTAAATTTTCTGTTTGGTGGGTTTGTTTCCCTCTTCCAAAGTGCCAGGACAAATACCACTGACTGTTGCTATTTTGAGTGACCAAGTGTAAGATGAGGCTGGTTTGTTGTTTCGCATTTGTTCCTTGCATGATGTGATATTCAGAGCACTGCTTTGCCTGGGGTGTGCATAGATAGATATGGGGGACTGAGATAGGGAAGAGGGAATTCCAAGGAGGAGGGTTGGGGGAGGGAAAACGGAAGCGGGGGAGGGAGGTAAACAGAGAGACAGAATTATATAGCAGTATGCAAAAAACCAGTTTAAAACCTGTGAAGCAGAGAAATGGGTGTGTGGGCTAGGCGGGGTGAGGAGGGGCCGAGGCCGCCCCTCAGGGACGGTATCCCTTCTGTTGACGGACACAGGTGATCCACAACTGCCTGCCGCAAGTGTCCTCGACACAATTTCCCTCCATATGAATTTTGTGTGTGTGGCCCCCAAGTTCCTTTCCTTACCCATAGACTTTATTCTTTAAAGTCTAGAAACGCCTGCTTTCTCTTCAAAAAGAAAACAAAGTAATTGAGTAAAAATTGGAGTTAGTTGAGTTATCTGATATATTATTTCTAAAATATATTAATGCTGCAGGCATCCTGTGTTACCCACAGGCCACATATCTTAGCATCTTTCCCCTTCTAATATGTACACACATGTACAAGGAAAGCTTTCCACAACAAAGAAAAGGGTGTGAATTTGGCTTTGCTTTGAACACGTTCACCTATGTTAGTTCAACTAAAAGGGATAGCGTCGTGGGGTCGGGGAGAGGTCTGGGTGGATGTCTGGGAAGCCTGCAGAAGCCACGGCAGAGGTGGGGTGGGGGCAGGTCTGGTTCCTGGGAACCTGGCCTTCCCTGTGCCCTCCTCAGCGCCAGGACGTGCAGGGGTCTGCAGGCCCGGCCGCCTTGGCAGGCTTCTTGCCCCTTAGGATGGTCTTTGGTTTGCTCCCGATCTGTTGGCTGGGTTTGGTCTCATTTGTCGGTGTTGGAGGGCTACATTCATCCGAGGCTTGCTGGTGCCTGGGGAAGCTCACTTGCTCCGGGGTGAGGCGACTCCCTGAGGGCATCTCTGCTCCTGCTGCTTCACTTGTTGTACAATTTCCCTGATCTTTCGCTGTGCAGTCTGCAGCAAAGGAGAGAAAGGTGGGGAGAAGCCAGGGGAGAAGCCAGGGGAGAAGCCAGGGAGAAGCCCAGTCCAAGGCCCACAGGGGAGGGAGTATCTGGGACTCTTGGAAAGGACAGTGGGATGCTAAGACAAGTGTCACCTCCCCCAGGTTCCCTGCCACGAAGCCTTCTCTGCCTAGCAGTCGAAGCCTTCTCTGCCTAGCAGTCGGTGGCAGAAATCCTCTCTGCCTTAGCCCGGGCTGCTGGGGACAAGGCAAGTGGGGTAGGCGCCACAGCGGCTTCTGGGGACAAGGCAAGTGGGGTAGGCGCCACAGCGGCTTCTGGGGACAAGGCAAGTGGGGTAGGCGCCACAGCGGCTTCTGGGGACAAGGCAAGTGGGGTAGGCGCCACAGGGCTTCTGGGGAAGCAAGGGCGCACACGCTGGGCAGGCAGTGGGAGGCCCCACAGCGGCTTCTGGGGACAAGGCAAGTGGGGTAGGCCCCACAGCGGCTTCTGGAGAAGCTCATGGGAGGAGTGGCTAGCCGGCAGCACAGGGCAGCAGGTAGCACATCTACTGCACATACTGCGTGGAGCTATGTCCCCACCCTCCCCTCCAGAGAATCAGAATGTCTGCTGGGAAGGAGAGCGGGCAGTAGGCTGGGGATGGACAGACGGAAAGACCAGGGCCTGGTCTCAGCCCAACAGTGCGAGCTCCCTGCAGGCTGCACTTGGGCTGTGCTGGTGTTGGTGGTACTCTCAGTGGGGCCCTGCAGGCCACAGGGAAGCAGGCAGTGAGCATAAAGGCAAACACTGCCCTCCTCCCCCCTCCCCCAGGGGATCTCTCCCAAAACCTCACAGCAAAAGCACCGAAGAAACCAGGCCAAATTTCATTGTGAGCTGGAAGCCGCGGTGGAGCAGGGCCACTGGAAGAGGACAAGAGCAACAGGAAGCAAGAGTCCCTTCCAGGAGCACTCAACCTTCCAGGAGGAGACACAGCTGCTCCACCGGGGGCTTGCCTGGCATGTGGCTCCCCACAGAGAAGGGCTGGGAGGGCACAGAATGTTAATCCCCCAACCTGAGCATGCTGGGGGCCTGGACTCAAGTTTCCTCAGTCCCTGACGTGCCAGAGGGCTCGGAGTGCCAGAGTCTAGAATAGAAGCAGCTGGGGAGGAGGCAGGTCCCTCACGGTATGGTACCTGGCTAGCAAAAAAGTGCCCGATAATTCTGACGATCACTTCTCATTTTCATCTGGCGTTTGGTCACGAGGCACAATGACTTCTGCGCTGGTCAAGTTCTGCAGCTCGTTCACCTGTGAGGGCAGAGCAGGCCGTGATCGTGAGCGGGAGCAGCCTCTCCCTGACCAGTCAGCCCTGCACTGGAAGGAGGGCAGGCGGGGAGGCGGGGGGGGGAAGGGGCGGGCGGGGGGGGGGGGGGAGGCAGAGGGGGTGCGGGGAGGCGGAGGGGGGGGGAGGCGGGGAGGGGGGGGGCGGGAGGGGGGGGAGGCGGGGAGGGGCGGAGAGGGGGGGCGGGGAGGGGCGGAGAGGGGGGGGCGGGGGGGGGAGGGCGGAGGGGGGTGCGGAGAGGCGGGGGGAGGCAGGGGGTGCGGGGAGGCAGGGGCGGGGCCTGCCCTGACTCTACGGCTCTTACAGGTTGGAGCTCCCAAGGCTGCTTGACAGGGAAATGGACTCTATCCCTAACTCCATGGTGGCTTCCTGGGATACATGCTCTCACTCCGTAGACACAGCAAGCCCCGGTAATAAGCTAGCAGGCCGTCCCTGGATGCTGCTGTGAGCTACGGTCTCCTCTCATCAACATCCCCTTCTTTCCTTCCCTGAAGGAAAGCTGACGATGACCGCAATTGCTGACCCTCCACTCTCCGCTTCCTGAGTGCAGCACTACAGTTCGTTAAGGGGTGCTGTGTATCGTGCACCACTATGGTTGGTTACAGGGTGCTGTGCATCAAGCCCAGGACAGGCTTTGTGCATGCTAGACAAGTAGTCTCCCACTTGCAACCCCAGCCCTGCATTCTTCTTTCCGAGACAGGGTCTCTCAGAGAAGCTGAAGCCCATTTAGAAAGCCCAGCTGGCCAATGTGCTTCAGGGGTCTGCCCGTCTCCCTGCTGGGGTGCTGGGGTCACAAGCACATGCCGCTGTGCCTCACTTCTTACATGGGTTCTGGGGATCTGAACTCAGGTCCTCATATTTACAGACACCCTGCCAACTGAGCCATCTCGTAAGATGTGTGTTTTGGGGACAAGGTTGCTGAGGCTGGCCTTGAACTTACTAGCTCAAACTGGTCTCACAATCCTCCTGCCCCAGCCTCCCAGGTGCTGGGATTACAGGTAGGTGCTGGGACACCCGGGAGCCTGCAGCCTCCTCTCCATCCTCCTCCTGTCTGGGGTGCTACTGGACACCCAGGAGCCTGCAGCCTCCTCTCCTCCTCGTCCTGTCTTGGGTGCTGAGATACCCAGGAGCCTGCAGCCTCCTCCCCTCCTCGTCCTGTCTTGGGTGCTGAGACACCCGGAAGCCTGCAGCGTCCTCCCCTCATCCTGTCTGGGTGCTATAGGACAGCCGGGAGCCTGCAGCTTCCTCTCCTCCTCTTCCTGTCTGGGGTGCTGGGACACCCAGGAGCCTGCAGCGCCCTCCCCTCCATAGGACACCCGGGAGCCTGCAGCCCCCTTCCCTCCTCGTCTTGTCTGGGTGCTATAGGACACCCGGGAGCCTGCAGCCCCCTCCCCTCCTCGTCCTGTCTGGGTGCTATAGGACACCCGGGAGCCTGCAGCTCCCTCCCCTCCTCGTCCTGTCTGGGTGCTATAGGACACCCGGGAGCCTGCAGCGCCCTCCCCTCCTCGTCCTGTCTGGGTGCTATAGGACACCCGGGAGCCTGCAGCTCCCTCCCCTCCTCGTCCTGTCTGGGTGCTATAGGACACCCGGGAGCCTGCAGCCCCCTCCCCTCCTCGTCCTGTCTGGGTGCTATAGGACACCCGGGAGCCTGCAGCTCCCTCCCCTCCTCGTCCTGTCTGGGTGCTATAGGACACCCGGGAGCCTGCAGCTCCCTCCCCTCCTCGTCCTGTCTGGGTGCTATAGGGCACCCGGGAGCCTGCAGCATCTTCCCCTCCTTGTCCTGTCTGGGTGCTATAGGACACCCGGGAGCCTGCAGCTCCCTCCCCTCCTTGTCCTGTCTGGGTGCTATAGGGCACCCGGGAGCCTGCAGCCCCCTCCCCTCCTCATCCTGTCTGGGTGCTATAGGACACCCAGGAGCCTGCAGCATCCTCCCCTCCTCATCCTGTCTGGGTGCTATAGGACACCCGGGAGCCTGCAGCCCCCTCCCCTCTTCATCCTGTCGGGGTGCTATAGGACACCCAGGAGCCTGCAGCGTCCTCCCCTCCTCGTCCTGTCTGGGTGCTATAGGACACCCAGGAGCCTGCAGCATCCTCCCCTCCTCGTCCTGTCGGGGTGCTATAGGACACCCAGGAGCCTGCAGCATCCTCCCCTCCTCATCCTGTCGGGGTGCTATAGGACACCCGGGAGCCTGCAGCGTCGTCCCCTCCTCGTCCTGTCTTGGGTGCTGGGACACCCGGGAGCCTGCAGCCTCCTCTCCTCCTCGTTCTGTCGGGGTGCTATCCTCTCTCCCTGCCACTCTGCAGACTTCATCCATCTTTCGCTCCTCTGCAGGAGCGGCCAGGGGATGCTCATCTCCCGTCTAAGGCCATCTCCAGCATTTTGCAGGGTGTCCTAATCCTGAGGGGTTCTGCCCCTTCTTCACAGGCAGGTTCGGAGGACCTCTGGAGATACAAAGAACTCAGTGGTCCTAGGAAAACCACATGGGATAGGCTCAGGACTGTATTCCCTGCTGGGTAACTTGTTTCCCCATCTCAAGTCAGCTGGGCCCAGCACTCAGTGTGCATGCTGTAGGATTCTGACTGCATATGGAGATCAGGGAGCAATCTGCACTCAGCACAACTTTATTCTTTTTGCATAAATGTGACTGACTCCTTACATGTAGACCTTGAGCTGCTCCCAAATCCTAGCACTCACCAATACCACCTCAGCAGGGAGCTAGGTGCTATTCAACACCCCAATACCACCTCAGCAGGGAGCTAGGTGCTATTCAACACCCCAAAGTTATCTACTCCTCCCTAAATGAGAAACTCCAGATAATCTTCTCATTTCTAGTGTCCATGCATGGGCACTTTTCTTTTGGGAGGTGCTAAGAATTGAACCCAGGGCCCCTTACATACTAGAGACATGCTGTCCCATGGAACCCCTTCCATACTAAAGACATGCTGTCCCATGGAACCCCCCCCTTTTTTTGTTTTTGGTCTTTTCGAGACAGGGTCTCCTTGTAGCCCAGCTGTCCTGGAACTCGCTCTATAGACCAGGCTGGCCTTGAACTCACAAAGACCCACCTGCCTCTGCCTCTGCCTCTGCCTCCCAAGTGCTAGGATTAAAGGCGTGCACCACCACACCCAGCTGGAACCCCTTACATAGTAAAGACATGCTGTCCCATGGAACCCCTTACATTAGTAAAGACATGCTGTCCCATGGAACCCCTTACATAGTAAAGACATGCTGTCCCATGGAACCCCGCTCTGGAATTTAAATGAGACTGCTTTACTGCCACCTTTACACTGAAAGCTTAAATTACCTTTTTTTGGGGGGAGGGTGTCTTTTTGAACAGCTGTCCTGGAACTCTCTATGTAGACCAGGCTGGCCTTGAACTCACAGAGATCCATCTGGCTCTGCCTCTGTCTCCTGAGTGCTGCGATTAAAGGCTAGAGCCATCACGCCCAACATAAGCTTAAATTACCTTTAAAAAAATAATTTCTTGGGGCTGGAGAGATAGCTTAGCGGTTAAGAGCACCAAATGCTCTTGCAGAGGACCCAGGTTCGATCCCGAGCACCCACATGACAGCTAAGAACCGTCTGTAACTCCAATTCCAGGAGAACTCCAGTTCCAGGGGAATCCGAGACCCTCCTCTGACCTCCGCAGCATTGCATGACACGGGTGCATGGACCTACATGCAGACAGTACACTCATACACATACAAAAATAAATAAAATTTAAAAAAAATTTCTTTATCCTCTACCCCTACCAGCTCCTGATAGCAGTCTTAGAAAACCAGAAGCTGGACTGCACGGCCCCTGGAGACTGCTGTTGGGAGAGCTGCAGAATGTGGGCATGGAAACCGGGGAGACTGGTCTCAGGAGAGCAGCAGACGCTCCAGGAGACACTCTCTTTGGCCAGCTCTATCTGCTAGATGTGGATGTGCGTGGGAGATGGGCTTCTTTGGGAAGTGGAGCTGGGTTGTGTCTGGCACAGGAACACAGGGCTTCTGCACCATGGACTTGGGCCCTGGGTGTTGGAGGGTGCTAATCAGGCTTTTTTCCTTGTGTATCAGAACGTGCACGTGTCAGGAGAGCCCAAGTCTGTCAGCCTACAACCCTTGACAAACTGGAAGAGCCAGTGGAGACCTGTAGGAACTCAGCAAGGGAGGGCACAGAACTCGACCAGGTGATAGAGTTTGGAGCCAACTTACTGTTTTGCCCCCTTTGCCGATCACGCGGCCGGCTGTAGACGAGGGTACTCGGATGTGGGCTTCTAGCTTCACCTCTTCTTTGGGGTTAAAGAAGTTTTCTTCTTTCAGTTTCCCAAAGATCCGACCTTGGGCCTGAGAACAAGATGTGACTGGTGACCGAGGCAGCTGCTGGCCACAACGCTGTCAGTGGCATGGAGGGAACTCGAGGTTCACTGACAGGACATGCCGGTTCCATCCAGCACATGGCAGCTGTGCACCTGCCTCCATTCTCAGATTGGGAAATACCTCCTCGGCCAGGCTGCATAGTCTGCCTCCTCCAGGGAGCACATGTGACCAGGCTGGGGCACTGGTGAGCCACCATGCTACACTTTTTTTTTTTAATTTTTATTAATTTTATTTATTTCTGTATGTGTATGAATGTACTGTCTGCATGCAAGTTTGTGCACCCGTGTCGTGCAATGCCGCGGAGGTCAGAAGAGGGTGTCGGATTCCCCTGGAACTGGAGTTCTCCTGGAATTGGAATATTCAGACGGTTCTCGGCCACCATGTGGGTGCTGGGGATCGAACCCGGGTCCTCTGCAAGAGTGGTCAGTGCTCTTAACCGCTAGGCCATCTCTCCAGCCCCCATGCTACACTCTTATTTCATATTCCCAGTGCCTATAAATGGTTGAACTTGTTCGAGGCATCGTAACTGCCCCTACACTCTGTATGTTTAGTTCTCTGGTTGAAGGGCAGAGGTGAGGGAGGCAGTGGATGTTATAAGCTGCTTAGTTTCATTTCTCCTTTCCTGGTGCTGGAAATCAAGCCCACAGCCTTGCACACACGAATATAATTCACTTTCAGCAGCTGTGGGACCATCACCACTCTCTATAGAATATTTCCACCCCATTCCTCAATGGTGGCACAAGTCTGTAACCCCAGCTTTTCAGGACTTCAAAGCCTGTCTGGGCAACTTAGTGAAATCCTGTATCAAAATAAAAGAGGCCCGGGGGTGTGGCTCAGTGGTAGTTATGTGGGAGGTAAATCCCAGGAACCAGCAGCACGGAAAGGGGGAAGGCTTCCTGGCAGAAGAAAGAGAGCACAGGGTGAGACCACCATGAGAAGCAGCAGGAGGGGAGGTGGATGGTGGGCCAGCTGGCTGCCCTGCACGCAGAGCCTGCAGGCCTGAGGGGGGTCCTTGGGACTGACCTTGAACTGGGCTTCAGGTGGTCCAGTGATGATGACCATCCTTTCACTGACGTCTGGGCCTTCTGCTGGGGCAATCTGCAGTTCACAGGAAGAGGAAGACAGTGAAGCTGAAGCCATCTGTCTGTCTGTCTGTCCAGGCAGCACTGCGCAGCAGCACCGCGCTGATCACGGCTCGCGCCCTCGCCCCTGCTGCCTCATCTGACACCGCGCCGCCTCCGCCCTGGGTCTTACGAGCCATGAGCTTAATTCTCGGTATCAATACAGATCTTTGGCTGTAACTGATCACCCTTACAGCGATGGGCCTCTTCCCTCCGACCAAGTCCTATGAAATAACCAGAAAGCAACGGCTTTCTGAGAGGTTGGAAAGGAAGGGCCAGTCCACAATGGGTATGAAATTGACACCTAGCTGCAGAAACTAGAACCAGCCCGGTTCTCCTTCTCAATTCACATGTGTAGTCAGCTGTGACAGGTGAGGCAGAGCAGGTATGGACAACTCTCTTAACAGGCAGACCCTAAATGCCGCAGCAGGGATGAGGGTGCCCTGGCTCAGTCCTGGATCCACCGTCCTCTCCCCGCTGTGTGTTCCTCCCTTACCTATGGAACACGGATGATGGAGCCTGTGCTCTACGAGCTCTTCTGTGATGCAAGTAAGGACCTTGGAACGAGTTTGCTTAGAGGTCCTTACTACATTTCCCTCCATATGTTCTGCCTTATTAAAAAAACAACCCACCAGGCATGGTGACGCATGCCTTTAATTCCAGCACTCCAGAGGCAGAAGCAGGTGGATCTCTGAGTTTAAGGCCAGCCTGGTCTATGTATTGAGTTCCAGGACAGCTGGGGCTACAGGGAGACCCTGTCTCAAAAAGACCAAAAAAAAAATCCTAAGGCAGGAAAGAGAGGGAGGGAAGGAGGAGGGAAGGAAGGAGGGAGGGAGGAGGAAAGGACCTGAGCTATGACGTTTGGTGGACTTTCATGTTAATGCACTTACCTTTATTGAATTTTTGTGTATCTCATATATAACATCTCACTCAGCCTTAATCATCTTTACACCTGCTTCTCCTTTGGCACCTCCCNGTCTATGTATTGAGTTCCAGGACAGCTGGGGCTACAGGGAGACCCTGTCTCAAAAAGACCAAAAAAAAAATCCTAAGGCAGGAAAGAGAGGGAGGGAAGGAGGAGGGAAGGAAGGAGGGAGGGAGGAGGAAAGGAGGAGGGAGGGAGGGAGGAGGGAGAGAGGGAGGAGGGAGGAGGGAGGAGGGAGGAGGGAGGGAGGAGGGAGGGAGGGAAAGAAAATTAAGCTGGGGCTGATGGTACACATTTAATTTTTTTTAACATGGGAATCTTTGCTGACAGAATTATTTTTGTTGGGCAGTCCCAATTTAAGTAAAACTGGCTTGCAAAGTTAGTATCTTAAAAAAATTTTTAAAAAGATTCCAGTTCCATAAGTATCACTGCTTTCTCTCTCCAAAGAGATGATTGGACTTAATTAGCAACGTTCAACTTTTCACAAAAAATGGGGAATGCTTCCTCAAACTACTGAAGATTTTGTACTTAAATTTATATAACTGGTTATATGCGTATGTTTTAACCCTGGGGAAAATTCTCTCCATTGCCTAAGAACCCAGAGAGGCTCACCTGTTACAGTGGTTAATTAGACGGAAGCAACTGGCTATTTTATGCTGTTCTTGACTCTGCCAATCTGATTAGACCTCCCTATACCAAAAGATGGTGCCTTTTACTACCAAAAGGCATTTTAGTGTGGTTTATATATAATATCAAATAAAGAGTATTTAACACTGCTCAAAAAAATAATTAAAGTTCAGTCATCAAATCATAGCCAACTTACAGTCATCCTAGGCTGCCTAACAAGTCTGACGTCAGCTAGGACTACACAAGACCGTTTTAAAAAAGCCAAGCGACTGGGCTGCGGAAATGGCTCAGAGGTTAACAGCACTGGCTTCTCCTGCAGAGCGGCACGCAGCATGACACAGCTGCTAACGACCGTCTTTATCTCAAGTTCTGGGGGATCTGTGCCTTCTTTTGAGTTCTGCAGTACATGGTGTAGTTACATGCATGCAGGGAAAACACTCATACACCAAATAAGTAAATAAATAATCCCAACCAACAAAACAAAAAAGAGCAAACAGAGGAAGCATGCTCAGTACGGGGTCAGTGCTCCTCAGGTAAAAAGAAACCACTGTTTTGTGACGTGTTGTTTCCGGACCTCACAGGTTCAGGCTCCCCAGCAAGACCTCATTGGTATCATTCTGTTTTAGGCTATAGGCCAAGGTTCACGCACTGACTTTGGGGTCCAGTGCCATGTCCAGCTTTCTTGTGAACACCCATAGACGTCACATTCTGTCTCCAGCCCTCCTTGAGGAGGACTTGAAATACCTTCTGGCCTTGATTACATATTATGTGGCAGGAGGACAAATAGGAGACACAGGTAACCAATGACCAAGCTTCTCTGGAGCTTCTAGTTCCTGTAGGCAGTCATTTTCTGAGAGTGGTTTCAGCATGTCTAGAGAGTAGAGGGAGGCTGCATACAGGACTGCGCTGAGTAATATGGCAGGAATACCCCCTGGAAGCCAGGTAGTATGGCAGGAATACCCCCTGGAAGCCAGGTAGTACAGTAGGAATACCCCCTGGAAGCCAGGTAATACGGCAGGAATACCCCC